>BJCN01122134.1:1367-11873 GCA_018326445.1 Flaveria brownii
TTCTTAACAAACAAGACAGGGGCTCCCTAAGGCGATGAGCTAGGTCAGATGAACCCTTTATCCAATAGCTTCTGAAGCTGTGCCGATAATTCCTAAAACTCATTCGGTGCCAATCGATAAGGTGATTTAGCGATTGGGGCTGCTCAGGGAATCAACTCAATCTAGAAATTCCACTTGGCAATGAGGGGGTAATCCAGGCAGATCCTCTAGAAACACCTCTAGAAAGTCACAAACCACTGGAGTGTTCTCTATCTTCTTCTCCTCTTGTTGCTTGTCAGTTACCAGGGTAGTATGGCTAAATGACCCTTATGTACGCCTTCATAAATGAGATGATACCTATCACAGCACCACTCTTCTCGCTTTTAACTAAAAGAATTTCTCCATCCATGGGAGGAATACGAATGACCTTCTCGTGACAAATGATGTATGCTTGCTTCTCAGATAGCTAATCCATGCCCACGACCATATCAAAACATCCAAGTGTAACAAGCATAAGATCGATATCAAAGGTATGACCAGCAATTTCTATCTTACAACCATGAAGGATGTGTTTAACGAAAATTTGCTTACAGCCAGCTAATTCTACGGTATACTTAGAGTACAACATAGAAGGCATACTACTTAAAAGACTACTGAATTTAGTGGAGATAAAACTTCTATTAGCTCCAGTGTCAAATAGTACAGTAGCATACCAACCATGAATAGGAAATTTACTCATAACAGTCGTGGGATCGTTTAGAGCCTCACCTGAACCCATAACAAAGGCTCTCCCTTTGGCGCCACCATTGTTACGAGAACCATTGCCATTCTTCTTTAACAGAGTGTAGTTCCTCTTGTAATGGCCTTCTTTTCCACACTCAAAGAATCCTTTGTTGTTTCTTGTGTTTGTTGTGGCTTCTACAACAATTCGCCATGGAAATCTTTCGTTGCATGCCCTAGCTTCCTATATCTCTGACACTTGAAGTTGTCACACTTGCTGGTGTGATGGGTAGTTGCATCGGTTACATTTAGGATGCTCCCCCACGTATCCTTCTTGTCCTTGGTTAGTGGTGGTCATTTGATTGAAGATTCGGTTGTTGTCAAACTTCCTCAGTTGTTGCTGATGTTGTTATTACTGCTTGTTGCCTGAAATCAAACCCTTGTTGCTTGAACAATCCTATTTTTGTTTATTGTCTGGTACACTCGCCATCGCACCCCGTTTAAGCAATTTACCCCATCCTACTACCTGGTTGGTCAATTTATGAGCCAATCGAATCGCCCGCTAAATTGTTATGGGGTTGGAAGCAGTAACCATGCTTTGGATTTCAGGAACCAAACCATGTAGATATAACTCTATCCTTTTATGCATCGAGGTCACCATCCCGGGGCATAATGTCGCCGGCTCATGAGACCTGGTAGTATAGGCCTCAATCTCTGAACCTTTCATCTTCACCTGCCACAACTCTATTTCCAACTTTTGCACCTCATCATGAAGGCAATACTCCTCGGTCATCATGGTCTTAAACTCATCCCAGGGCAGGTCGTTTACCATCGCCTGACCCAAAATTTGCACCTGGGCATTCCACCAAGAGAGTGTTGCACCTTCTAGTATAAGGGTTACGTACTTTACTTGATCAGTCGGTAGGCAGTTACATTTGGCGAAGACTAGCTCGTCTTCTCAAACCACCTCACCAGTCCTACAGCCCCTTCAGCTCCACTGTAGATATGGGGCTTGCAATCCATAAAGGATTTCTAGGTACAAGGTGGGGGTCCTGTTCCAACAAACCAAAACATTTAGTTTAACGGTTTAAACAAGCGACTAGAGTATTTGTCAAGTCACTTGTATCCTTTACCTGATGGCTGTGCAGCGTGCACTACAATCACTACTGCCTGCACATGTTCATTTATTAGAGCAGCTAGTTTCGCGGGTCTCATGTTCATTGCTCTCGCGCCATGTCCACATCCACATCTAACGCCACAACCACGGCCACATCCTCTTCCAACTCCTTCCATTTTCACTTTACATTCACAAACACAGTAATGAGCAACATCTAACACATTAATCTCATTGAAGTATAGTAAGGAAATAATAAAGTTGATCAACCACAACATTTATAACCAAAATAATAATCAAAGATAAATAGATTGTAAGTAACTCACAAAATATTCAATCAATGTCAAAATTTTTAGTCCATCAGTTGGGTGGGAAACAACCCTTCCCACATAGGTTTTAAATGAAACACTATGTAGTCCAAGTCAGATAAAATATAGAAACTCAGTCTACCACTTTAGACTCATCACTGTCTTCCTCCTCTCCTGTCGGTGCTCCTCAGGTTCTTCTGGTTCTTCCTGAGGCTCCTTCATGTAGGCCTCCTCAGGTTCGAGCTAGTTTTCTAGCCGGACTATATGTATTGAAGCCTCTTGTAGTTGACTTCGGGTCAAGTTCAAAGAAGTATTCAATGCAGCAACCTGTTCACGTAGGGTCTGAATCTCCCCGACCTGCCCACGTTGTCGTCTCTGCACATTGTGCCATGAGTCTTCCATCTCGTCATACAACCTGCTGATGTACTTATGTCGATCATGCAAATTCTCTAACTCATCCAGGTCTCGTCCCATCCTATCATGCGACGCCACCATAGAAACTATAGCTCTAATAGGGGTACAATGTAGGGGTAATAACTCATGATCTCTGCTCAAAAGAGGGAATGTATACGAAACGTGCTCCTTCTCTAACAACTAGATAAGTATGGTGCGATACCAAGCCTAATTACAAGGATCTGACATGTCCAAGTCGATCATAGGTTCACTAGGGTGATACATGCCAGACATATATATAGGTGGTCGAGATTCAGTGCACTTATTATGAGCAGAATTAGTAGGAACCTCGAGTTCCTTTCCCGGTCTATGTCGTGTAAGGGATGAAGATGATGATGATGTCATACTGCAGGGTATGTCATGTGTGTGCCAATGAGTATTCCGTAAGGGATATGTAATGAGTAACTAACAAACTATGCGGTTATAGACTAGTGTGTATGCAACCTAGTTCCCTATAACCAATGGCTTTGATACCAATCTGTCACATCCTTAATTTCCACATGCGGAGTTGTACCGTGAGATGTGTGAACAAACCAGGATCCAAGTCGTTAGCTACTCAGAACGATACTATATGAGACATTTTTAAAACCAAACAGAGTTCATAACGTTTAAATCCATGGGGAAGCGTTTTGTAAATATTTCAAATCCAAAGTACTAAAAATGCAAATTGGCAAAACACATGCCAAACCATAATTTAAACCAAATGTAACACATTCAAAATGTAAATGTTATCAGTTTCAAAATATATGCTTGACCCCTGCATGCTCCTACTGGCTGCAGCTAACCTCGACCTAAGAATAGCATACTAAAAGAGTCAACACAATTGTTAGTGTTTAAAAGTTTGAATTCAAACATAAATAGTAACACTTAATAAAACATAAGTAGTGTGCTGAAACAGATAGCTAGTCTATTTTCGTAAGTAACAAGCATAGTGATTTCGCGATCAAAGCTGACATGCATTTTGGTTGTTTATCTCCCGTCACAACATACCAGCAAAGTTTCCCTTTCGGGAATATAGCATCCAAAAATCTAATTTTCATCAATTTCAATATAAATTCACCGATAACATGCCTAAACTAGTTCATAGATACCATTCAAACACATTAACCATTCATAATTCACTAGAACATGTACCTTCATGATCCAAAAGTTACCATTTCGGGCAATCTATGAACAAGATACCAAATTTCACCCATTACTTGCATATCATCATAAAACAATCATCAATCCATATGTTCCTTATAATTTTCAAACTAGTGTTTAACATGAATCAAAACTATGAAAATCTTGTTAGAAACTTACCTTTAAGTGTGTAAAGATGATGATTAACACTTGCTAATCACTTGTAATGCTTAATAACACTAGAAATCAATGATTGCTTGTTGTTTCTTGGTTAAAATCGCAATGGGATAGGGGTTGGGGGCTTCGGCTGAATTTTGGGAGGTTTGGTGGCTAGGTTTGCTTAATTTTGGTAATATTAAGTTTATTACTAAGTTACAAATTAAACCCTCCTTAAACATCTTTTATAAAAATTGATTTCTGATAATAGTTTTAAATAAGTTTTATCTATAAGCTCATACATTATTATTTCACAACATTAATTATATCTTTTAACTACTAGCAAAACACACCAACCAAATATAATACATCAGCACACTACAAAGTCAAAATCATAAATAATATTTAAAATCTATAAATTACATAACCATAAACTAATAATCAACATTATTAATTAAGTTATTATCTGACAGTCATTGTTAGTTATTATTAAGTCACCAACGTTCAACGACATCTAGTTTGTGCTAATGAACGTGTATGCAAGACCTTACGGAATTAACAGAGTTTGGTAACGGAAAGTTACCGAATGTCACAACTGGAACTGTTATTAGTAACAAAATCAAAAGTTAAGATTAAACCCTATTAAATTGTTAGCTGGAACTAATATTGACCGATAATCAATAATTTGGATTGATAAAATATATTTTTTTATTAATAATAATATAAATACATAAATAGTAAAGTAAATAAATATAAATATATAATGATAGTGAAGGGGGAAAATATTCTTTTGTTGAAACTAAGAAAACCTAGAACCACGTTTCTTGACCTAGCTATATTACAACCCAAGTTTATGAAACTAACCCACAAAGAAATCGGGATGTTTATCCCCGTATATTCACGTGCCCTTTAGATGATCAAGAACCAATCGCCCCTCAAAAACCATCTACTCCCACGAAGAACTTATTGATTTTCTTCAAACAAATTTCGATGGAGAGATTGATTCAACTAGGTAATTTAACATTTTCTTCAATTTATTATTTATAAATGTCAATTAAAGTATGCTGCAACAAATTAGGCCCAAAACAGAAAGAAAGCAACATGCGATAGACATACGCTTCGGTCTAAAATCTTTGTCACGGTTAGAAAAAATTTGGTAAGAATGTCAAGTTGTCATCTTGTGATACATAATATTTCATTTCTCATTCTCTTGAATGATGCAATTATTTTTTAGTCGAAGTGTATCCCTTTCGATAAAAAATAAGCCTAAAAATTAATAACATATATGACACTTTTATCTTTTATTTCTTATTAGTACTTAGTTACCCCGTCATGGTGTTATATATGTTGTTACTTTTCCGTTTATCTTGATAAATTATATTCTATATATTGTTCAATCATTTTTATAGATATGGTTAAAGTTCTACATATGTTTCTTTAGTAATAATATTTTTCTTCTAATTTGAATATAAATTATTTAGGATAAGACATTGAAGCGACGTGCTATGCTTGACGAATTCTAAATGCAAACCCATGCAAAGAAAGGGTTAAGACCCCTAGATAGTATATGATTTGGGAGAAGTCGGTGATGTGGAAGAGAACATTCAAGCATAATATGAAAGGGTCAAGACCCCTATAGTAAGTCTTATTTACTTTGTAAATATATTTCTTCTATTTAAGTATAAAAATTTAGAAAAACATGTCATTTGTATTAATTCCTAACATTTGTAAACTTTAAACGCTTGTACTTATTTATATATGCAAACTATAAAATGTTTACATACTAATATTTTATTATTGTATAATAAATATAAAGAGTGTGTTGTTGAGAGGTATGGAGAAATGATACCTTACATCTCGAACATGATGTGGAATTGTGATCACAAACTAGCATGGGAAATAAAAAAAGGTATATTGTATGGGATTGGCAGCCCTAGTGACCTCGTGCTAACCAGTACACCATCAATGAATAGTAGTGATCCATCTGGAAAAAGTGTTGAGGGTTGTATTCTCTTTTAGTGATAAACTTTGATGTATTCTAATAACAACTCATATTGAATTGTTGTTTGAAAAGATGATTGTTTGTATAAATTAGTAACAACTAGAGGTGACAATCCTAACCTATTTGTTTGTAGTTGGGCTGATCTAGACATTATTTATATGGATATGGGTAGACTTGGCAAAACAAAGCCGCTCGTTATATTTTGGGTCATTATGTGTGCTAATTCTAAAACCTTAGGTTAGTTTTGGCAAAAGTAGTTTTTTACTTGGTCCTAATGGGTGAAGATGGGTAATAGAAAATATAGAAATTGATCTGGATAAGTCATTCTTGCACAAACACACAATTTACTTGTACTTAGTGTCTTATATTGAGCTTTATTTGTTTGTAATTTGCTAAAATGAGAGTTTTTAATGTATTTGGTATTGATATGTTATGAGTGTGATATACTAATTTATTTATTATAGGTGCAATGGTTGAAAGAACATGTAGCGGAGTTAGAATGAGATAAAAAAAGAAGAATGCTATGATGAAGAAAAATTGAAGAAAATGCAAGGTTATATGCTGAAACAAGTGAGAAACTTTAAATGCTATCACAAAACCTACCACAACACATTCCATCAAGTTAATAAAGAAGTTTATGCTAGTAACCATTATGATTTTTACATTACCTGTGATGTTTTTAGATAAAAAGAATATTTTATATTATTTGGTTTGGATTAACTTGTGATGTTTTGAGATGTTTAATGTATTGCAATTGAATATTTTATGCTATTTGGTTTGGATTAACCTTTGATTACAATTGTATATATTTATGAAATTTGTGGTATATATTATTTACGGGAAACATTTTAATAACATTATAAAAAGGAAACTTTTTTGAAAAAATTAGACAAAATTCGTGGCTAAATCTGTAGCAATACTTTTATAAAATCCGTAGAAAAAAATGCAAACCCATAGAAAGATTGGTAAGAAAAGTATCACAAAACTCACAGAAAAATTCGTAGCAAATTTTCATAGCCAAAATATAGCAAATCTATAGCTAATAATCATAGTGAATATTTGTAGCAAAATCCTATACAATTTATTCATAACACGATTGTGGCAAAAATCCATAACAAAACCGTAGCAAAACCTTTCCGTAGCAAAAATTTCATAGCTAAAATAAAACAAAAGTCCATAGCAAATGCCATAGCACATATTCTAGCCAAATGCGTTTCTAAAATAGCAATGCCAATTTTTGTAGCTAAACCCGTAGCAAATATTGGTCCATAGCAAAAATTCGTAGCAAGACCAATTAACGACGATAGTATCATCTACAAATCAAATTCTTAGCGAACACTTGTTTTGCTATGGATTCTCTATGAATTTAACTATAGCAAATATCTTTTTCTGTAGTAGTGAAACCACTAAAATGGACTTGAACATACCTAATACAATTGATCTTGGTAAACTTCTCTAGGGATATAATAAACCAAGGTCTGCACTTTCTGGTATTCACGGGGATTTTGAATTCTAAAGAAAGTACCATTTCTTTCGGTTCATATCATAATGTAATGAGATTCGCTCTTTGATTAGTACGATATAGGTGACAGTCTATATCATCTTGGTTATAACCAATCAAAAAGATCTCAAGCCTATAGGGGTACTTATCAGGCAACTCTGATCAAGGAGTGTCAAAACTTCATTGTAGTGAACCTTAAGAAGGATCTGGCATTATGTTTTGAGACTTACAAGTATCAAGTCGACCCAGCTGATCTAGAAAGACCTTCACATTTGTATTAGTAATGACCATATTCCAAATCAGGTGAGATGATCTTACATAAGCTAGAAGGATTCGACAGCTGAATGATATTTTTCTTGTATTTATACTTTATACTTGTTACACTTAAATTCTTGCATATCTTAGCTTCTAGATTTAAAAGCCAATTATCTACTTGTTCAATTCATATACTGATCAAAAGTTTATATAGAAATATAGTTGTACATCATGTCCTTGAATGATATTTGATACTTATCATAACCTTTATTGCTACAATATACAATGAGTATATTTTCTTATATGTGCATTTAGCTCATTATTAGTATGTATCATTTTTCCAAAATTTAAAGCTTAATTGTGTATTCATTTCCTCATTAAAACATATATGATTTACACACGTAAGATACCCTTCAAGGGTTTTTCAACCCCTATTTTTAAGGCTCATCACTCCACGATGTTAATACAGTAAACATAAGGCGTACTCCACACATCCACATCCATCTATCATCACGTTGGCACCACATCGTTCTCCTCCTTCCATCACTTCACACTAAATATAATTTTCACATCTATTACCATTCACATTCGATCACTTTACAATATAAATAGTTAAGAGAGGAGGATGTAGGTGGTGAACTTCCTCGTGGCCACAACCATGCTTGGTACTCACTAGAGTGGAACACATTGGAGGGGCGTGATGTTTCACACACGATCACTTATTCACTTTATCACCTACATCACTTTGGAATTTTTTCCTAAAAAGGTGTTGGAAAAAACATTTACCAGGGTGATTTGAAAAATATTTACCAAAATGAGTTTTTTTCTTATTTTATTATTTATCTATTATTATTTTGTTTTGGTCTTTAAAAAGACTAATTACCAGCACTTTAACATTTTTTTGACCGGCTAATCTAAACCCAAGTAGGTTCACGTACTCCTACTTTCTTTGTTTCAAGTTCTCTTTCTCTTTTGGTTAGTCATCTTCCTCTGTTCTCATTAAAGCCACCTCACAATCCAAATTAAAATTTTAAACTTTGTTATAGTTATTGGTGTTCTTGTATTTATTTAAGCATGTATATGTTTATATTCTACACACGCACATGAGAAGCAAACAATCTGGTTTTAGTTAGTTACCTTGGCTACAAAACGAGACTAAGTTCTCAGCAAGAATAACAACATGAGATGGCTATTCGATTTTTCACGGACGCTCAACCCTTTGCTGTAGTTTCAAGTTGAGTGGATATATTTGACGGTTTGGAATTCGGAGTTTGGAGTTTGAAATAATCTCAAATAGTATAATGAGTACAATAATGCAATGGATAATTTGATTTTGTTATACTTGACAAAAACATAGATGATCGTTTAGTAACTATGGACAATTGCAGGCATTTGTGATGTCGTTGCATACAGTGGACACTATTATTTGTAGGTTTTTTTAAATGAATATATTTTTTCATCATAATAATATAATAATAATTCAAAGACTGATACAGAAGTAAAAAATAAAAACACGTATTTTGATAAATATTTTTTAAATCATAAATATTTTTTCCAACCACACTATTTTAAAAATAAAAATAAATAAATAAAAAAACTCGGCCACTTCTTAGCTCGGAAGACCACGCACATGGTGTTATGGTGGGCATGTACTCGTGATCAGGATAATTATATAATTATCGAAGTACAGTGTTGGGAGAGTTTCAATAAGATAATGACCATGATCGAAAGAATATATTTACATACATAAAAGGGCGTACCTGGTGCTGCAAAGAGCTCCCGCATTTTCGCAGGGTCCAGGGAGGGTCCGTCCCATTTAAGGGAAGATGTACGCGGTCTTTCCCCCACATTTTGTGGGGAGGCCGTTTCCACGGATCGAACCTGAGACCTTCGGTCCCTTAGGAACAGCTTTTACCGCTGCGCCAAGGCCCGCCCTCATTTACATACATAATAATGTTAAAATATAAAAAGTAAAAAAAAGGTATTTTTAAGAGGTCATGTTGTGGCAAATAACTTGTTTTTTAGAAAGCCATGTTGCAGTTGTTTAGAAAAATATGAAGTCATAATATATTAAAAAGTACCACCAGTAAAAAGTATTTTTAAATTAGTTGTTAGAATAAGTATTTAAATAACTTATTATATTTTAAAAGAGATTAAAAAGAAGAAATTAGTTGAAAAAGATTTAATATATATATAGGGGATGGATCAAATGAAAATTTTGTTTATAAATGAAAACCATAAAAACTAGGGGTTACATATATGTAAGTACGTATTACAAAGTATATAACTAAGAGTTACATATATGTAAGGGTTTTGTATATGTAAGTACGTGTTACCAAGTGTACAACTAAAGTTACGTACATTTAACTCATACAAGTTACGTATACGTAACTCGATTCATTATCATCGTCAACCTTGGAGTTTAAATTAAAAAATAAATAATGACCTCAAAAAATAAGTTTAAAGTTTACTCAAATATAATTTAAACAATTAAAAAATTAAATCAATTATAAATTATGTGATTGGATAGTGGTGGTTTTTACGGTATTCAATTATAAACATGGTTTTTTATTTGATCCCTCCCCAATATATAGGGGAGGGATCAAATGAAAACCATGTTTATAAATGAAAACCATGAAAACTAGGGGTTACATATATATATATATACAGATATATATACATAGATATATACAGATATATATACAGATATATATACAGATATATATACAGATATATATACAGATATATATATATACAGATATATATACACATATATATACACATATATATACACATATATATACACATATATATACACATATATATACAATATATATACACATATATATACATATATATACACATATATATACACATATATATACACATATATATA
>BJCN01122139.1:0-17622 GCA_018326445.1 Flaveria brownii
CCCCCAAGTATAAAGATATCTTTGAGCTTGCAATAAAACTAGGACGTGGACCTAGTTAATTAAATGAAATGTTATATCATGTTTAAATTCTGTTGAACGTATTTGGGACTTATGTTTGTAATCTTTATGAAAACTATTAAATGAAGTATTTACATTTGAACATAGCGTTATGTGGCTGTGAACAATCGTATCCCTCACACCTCGACGTTTCCGCCGTCCAGGTTGAGGTATGACAATAGCATTCACAAATGATTTCTCATGTGATCAACATGTAATCCATACTATACCTTGCGTGATAAACATGATTCCCCATAAAGAAAACGTGATTCTTAGCCCTTAGGTCACAACGAGTAAGATTAGTGAACAAGATTAGTGATGGCATCAGTCACATTTTTCATCTTAAGTTGATCTTTAACAAACTTATAAATTTAACTAGATTAAACATGAAGCACCTACTAATCACTGTCACATGGTTAAAAAACATGACTCTATATTAATTAATCAAATAAAAACATATATAGTTGGACAAAGATCACATTTGACTATAAAGTTTCGTAATTACAAACCATATTTTAAATTATCAACTCATCAAGTGAAAAACAGGAAAGCTTCATTAAAAAAAAAATACGTGTGACATTATAGAGGTGATTCAAAGGAATCAATGATGAAGAAAGATATAAATTGAATTAAACAACCGTAAGATCTTTCATGTAAGCTTAACTCTCAAACAAAACATGATAAAAAGAATCATAATACGTATATGTATACTCTAGTCATACCACCATATTTTTTCCTATAAAAATATTATATTATGTTATATTATATTATATAGTTAATTTTAGTTTCCCCCTCCTTAATGTTTGACAAAGTAATAATTTTTCTTCAAAAGATTAAAAATATCAATTTATCTTCAAAACTTTCATATGTTGTTTCAATTTCACTCCAAAAGTTTCGTTATTTTAAATAAAATTAAAAAAGTAATGATAATTTTAAAGTAAAAATGAAATAACCAATGAAACTATTAGAGGTAAATTGATATTTTTAATATTTTAGAGGAAAATAATTATTTTTTATAAATATTAAAAATTGAAATCGAACTTAACTCTATATTATATTTAATAATTATTAGAGTTAATTTTATTTTTGCTCTCTAAAGTTTAACTAAAATAACTATTTTTCTTCAAAATATTAAAAACATTAATTTACATTCAAAAGTTTCATATGTTGTTTTAATTTCAATTCAAAAATTTTATTATTTTGGATAAAGTTAAAACAACTAATGAAACTTTAGACTGAAACTAAAACAACTTATGAAATTTTTAAAGGTAAATTGATGTTTTTAATATTTTGAAGAAAAATAGTTGTTTTTTAACAAATCTCAAAGAGTAAAAATAAAATTTAAATCTAATTATTATTATTATTATTCTGTATGAAGTTGCTTAAAAACTACACATTAGATGATTCGTATAATCGTATGTATACATGTATTCTACCATCACAAAAATACTCCCCATAACCACACCTCCTCCCTCTCATCCACCGCCTCAACAAAATCCCCCGCACCTCCGGCACCGGAATATTCTAAAACACACACACACACACACACACACACAACATCCAATTCACCGTCGCCGATCGCCGCCGTGCACCACCGGACCCCTAGGGTTTTGCTTTCGTATCGACTACTTAGGTTTCCAACGAGTCATTCAAAACACGTTGCGTGAACTTTGTTTCTGTCGTCTTCCTTAGGGCTTTATAAGCGGAGGCTATGCCCCATGGCTCCTGGGAGAAAGCGCGGTGGAGCCAAAGGAGCCAAGGCGAATAGTCAGTTGAAGTTGGGCGATCTTGTTCTCGCTAAGGTCAAGGGTTTTCCTGCATGGCCTGCTAAGGTTAGATGAGTAATGGTGGTTTACTATGATGCATTGTGCCCTAATTCGGGTTAATTTTAAGTATTCGTACAATCGTGCTTGTATTTAGTTTTGTTTGGAGAGGATAGCTAGTAATGCTTTATTTATTGGATTTGATCGCTTCGTTTTTACTGAATTTTGTTGAATTTGACATTGATTTTAGGATTTTGATGTATTACTTGAATTGCTTTTTTGTTTGATAATCTCGTAGGATGCGGAGGGTGGTATACATTCAAATTTGGTGATTAGTTAAGCGTTGGTTGCCATTTGCCTTTTGTCGATCCTTCAATTACCCTAATGGCCTAATTTGACTTTAGCCGCACTCTAAGTAATAGCTATAAATTTTTCAGCAGCTATATGCTTGATCTAACCCTCTGATTGGTCATAACGTGAGTGCAATGTTTGTTTAGGATGTTTATTTGATTTTCCAGTTCCAATTTGCTTATTGGTGTATCTACCAGCCCACCTCTATTCTGGAATCTTATCAGTTATCACCCCTTGATTGCTATCTTATAAACATCATATTCTAGACCACACCAGCATTCTTTTTCAACCTAGAAGCCATTTGAATTGAAGTCCCCATGTAGATGTTTTGGTTTGATGATGTTGTCATGTAAAAATCAGAGTTGGAATCTGGATCTGTTTTGATGCTAGTCTAGCAGATTGTTCTTATGAGGGTCTACTATTCTGAGGACTCTAATATTGGACCAACCTTGATTAATATTTCTTTTGGTGATGAAAGTGTGAGAAGGTTAATGCATTTTGTTGGAGCTTATGATTTATGCTGTCAGCTTACATTAATGTGTATGTCGTGATACATTGTACCTTAAAGCCTTTTGTTTGCTTGCATCTTTATTCTTTATGCAGATTAGCAAACCTGAAGATTGGAAACGGACTCCTGATCCGAGGAAATATTTTGTACACTTCTTTGGTACAGAAGAAATGTAAGTACTTGCTACTCGTACAGGCTGCACTAATTGTGTAAATCTTCTATCTTGTTTTGGCTGTTATACCAATGGGCAAAAGTTAACCTGTAGATGAAGTACGCCAAGAGACATCAATACATGGGTATTTTTTGGAAATGATGATGTGACTGACAACTAAATGTATAAAACACGCTGTCAGCTGTGCACTATACTGTTTAAAAAGCGCAATTCATGATATATACATGTTTCACTATTGCAGAGCTTTTGTAGCTCCATCCGATATTCAGCCGTTTACCAGCGATTCAAAAGACAAACTGCTGACTAGATGTAAAGGGAAGACAGTCAAATACTTTTCCCAAGCCGTGAAGGAAATTTGTGACATATTTGAAGAGTCGGAGAATAGGAGTCCAGGTTCTTTAAAAGATGATAATGATGGACAAGCATCTCAGCCTGATGCTAGTATTGTAGAAGCGGTGGATGATGGGATGATTACTGTTGGACCCAGTTGTGCAACATCTTCTAATGACATTGAAAATCATGGCTCTGGTTTAGAACGGTGCTCGCATATAAACAGGGAAATGGGTGATGAGAATGCAAGCCCTAGTGTTTCACCTAATGTTAATGATCCTTCTCCATCTCATTCCATCAAAAAACAAGCTGAATTTTGCAATGATGATATAAGTTCACTTAAGGTGGAGAATATATCTACTACTAGTGCAGGTACAGATTATTATTATTTTTTTCTGTTACCAAAGTAGGGAGTGATATTTAGTATTTAAGATAAGTACATCTTGTAGAGAGCTTTGGTGCTTGCTGAAGCTGCTTATGTGCTGCCAGTATTGGATTATAGTGTATTATTAAATGGATAATTTGTTTTGTATGCTGCAGGTCATAATTATTCAAAGAAAGGATCAAATGAAGAAACAAACAGGCAGAAGTCCAAGAAGAAAGCAAAAGCTTCACAGAGTAACCATAATGATGATGTTGGAATAAACAAAAATCTTAGTCCAGCCGGTGGTTATGCATCTCAGACCAGTCATATTGAATCCAGTGTAACTAAGAACTCAAAGGATGGAACTCGACTAAGTACCTCACGTATGAGCAAGAATGAAGTGACTGTGGATGTGGCAAACCCAGAACATAGGGATAATATTAGAAAAACAAAGAAAACTCTGAAAGATAAACCATTTGGTGGTTTGACTGATGATTCATTAAAGGATGTTGAAGGTACTGGAGGGGAGCTTCTGAAAGATAATGTTCTTAACAATGGAGTTTTGCATCATGCAAAAAAGTCCAAGTTGTCGGACGAATCTCCTATTAAGTCCCAAATATTTAAGAAAAATTGTTCGTCCAGCAAAGGAGGCAACGAAGAAGTACAAAAGACAAAACCAAATTCGAAAACAAAAAATCCCTTGGTAGTCAAGGGGCAGACAAATGATTCTGGTTATGAATCTGAAGATCTTGGCGATGAAGATGTTGCAAAACCTACAAAACGCCGTCGTGTGGTGGTGGAGGGCATGTCTGAAGATAGGCCCTCTTCTACACCTACAAAGGTGGAAAATACTGGTTCTGTTAAATCTGGACCTCAAGTGCATGTGAAGAGGAGAGCTGTTCGTATCTTTGATGAAGATGAAGATGAGCCCAAGACTCCCTTGCATGGAAGGTCATCTAAAGTAGTTGATAAGGCCTCACACGCTACATCTGTTGAAGAAGATGTAGTGACTGAAGCTATTCAACCTTCCCCTGGTGTGAGAAAAAGTGTACATGTGAAAGAATATGTGCCTAAATCTGAGCCAGATATTCCGCAAAGAGTTGAAGGAAAGCTGTTACATACTCCCCAGAAAGCAGAATCTGAAAAGAAATCATCTGAAGAGATTCTAAAGGGGTTTGTCTCTCCCGTCAAGTCTTCTTTTGATGCTCATAACCAAATGGTTGAACCCTCTAAAGTCAACAAGACTTTAGGCAAGATTTCTGGTAATATTTTACCAAAGGTTTCTGGTAATATTTTACCAAAGAAGGGTCAATCAGGTTCATTTAAGCTCTCAGGTGAGGTTTATGGCGATGGGCATCGTTCTCAGAATAATGCAGTAAATGAGAGAATTAGACCTGGTATATCTGGTGAGAAACAGAAAACTACTTCAAAATCAAATTCACGGGCTACTGATTCCGCCGTTGTTTTGAGGAAACCGAGTGATAGCAATTTGTTATCAAGTGAAAGGTGTGTTAGAATATGCCTTATTGTTTTAAGAACTGTATCGGCATATCTTTTTTTGGGATAATGTTATACTCTGGCTGTTGCAGGTCAGAAATTCAAGTACTTCAAACTTCTTTATTGTCTGATTCAAGAAATGCAGATTCAAACAAGTCAATGAGGCATCTGATTGCAGTTGCCCAGGCAAAAAGAAAACAAGCTCAATCCCACAACCTTGTGCATGAAAGTTTTACCGTTTCACGCACTGAAACAATTGGGAAAAGCCCTGGCTCTATTTCTGCTATTCCGCCACTCACAACAGGTCCTTTCGGAACTATGGCTCAGAAAGGTGATCTACTTGATTCTGCAGAATTTGAGGAGAGAAGAAACAGTTCAGGACTTCTCACTGCTGGTGGATCTCTTAGTGGTGGTACCGAGGCTGCCGTTGCTCGTGATGCTTTTGAAGGAATGATAGAAACTTTGTCAAGAACAAAAGAAAGCATCGGGCGTGCTACACGACATGCAATTGACTGTGCAAAGCATGGTATTGCCAACGAGGTAGGAAAAATTTATGACTTATATATTTTGTGCTAGTGTGTATTTCTATCCAATGCTATGTCCTGCTATCAGTCTGGTGATACAGTTTTGGGTCTCTAGTTTATTTACTATCTGTTTAGTGGTAGGGGTCCACACACAATACATGTGGTCTTTTTTGCTGGTAGGAAGTTTGGGATGTAGATAGTTGTCAATTGCATCTTGCAATGGTAAGGGGTGGGAGAAAAAGACAATGGTTTGAAGAGAGCTAGGACGAAAATGTAAGAACATGGTGAAACCTTTTTACTGTGCAAAGGATAAATTGGGCTGTTGTATGCTTATCATATATATTCTGATGAAGAGAGTTGAGTGGGATATACTGGGTTTGTTTGTTTGTTTGTTTGTTTGTCTGATGAAGAGAGTGAAGGCCAAAATGTAAAACATTTCTGCATACCACTATCTTCATATTATAGTGTATTTCGTCTTGCCAATGGAGATTACACAATACCATAAGTGTGAAGCATGCGTTTTATTATAGGATTTTTTTAATGTTTTCAACATGCCCTGTTGCCCATTCATAGCCTAAAAACAAGCGCTCACTGTGGACCCTTGTGTTCCAATATAAGTAAGGAAAGCCATTTTTTTCACATATGCTTTCGCTTCTGTTAGTGTGCCGGTTTTGAAATTTTCAATCGCGTTCATATGCATTATTAGGGACTTCTTTAATGTGCATACCATATCATCTTTGTAATAATCATTATGCTTTTATCAATATCAAGAGATACCACCTTACAACGATTCTACCTTAGTTAGCTGTGTCACTTCACTAGATATCCAATGAAGAGCACAACCTTTATTTTATATTCTATGGGCATAAATTCTGGTTGATTTTTCAACACTTTAGTTATAACTCTTAAGCAATGTTCAATTTCCTACTCTTCTGGTCATGTCATGTGGCCTTGTTGCATGCATAATTGCTGTCATGCTGGAGGGTTTGTTCTGATCATTGTGATCTCCTTTCAAATTTAGTGGCTTAGATCTACTACTTTGTTAATAACAATGGAAGTTCCTAACACTAAAATCTGAGACAGTTTTTGTTTATTAGAATCTATTTTTCCAGCATGTGGGAAACTGGATTTCATATGGTAACTCTGATTAAGTAGTTGGAGATGTTATTAGCTACAGGTTGAAATTTGGTTAGTTGCAGATTAACTGCTGGAAAGTAGTAGAAAGTTGGATGATGCTTGAAGTGATATAGATCTGTTTTGATCGGAATCATCATCAGGAACATTTATTATCGATTTCTGTTATCTTCCTTCTTCTAGGTTATTTGATTGCTTAAGTAGATATTGGGTTGACCATCTTGCATTTAATTTTCTATTCTTATGATCTGTTTCCGAAATCTCTTTACTCAATTGTTAACAGTGTGGAAATAAACTGCTTTCTGTACCACACCGAATTCTGCTTATCAGATTATTTTTATGCCTGCATTATGTTCTTGTTTCATATCTTGTTTTTAAATTTATTACAACAAATTCATTGTTGAAGATGTTTAATCGGTTGGAATCACATATCGTGTGATTTTTGCTATTTCATGTAGGTTGTGGAACTTCTTACCAGGAAGTTGGAAAATGAATCCAGTTTTCATCGAAGAGTGGATCTGTTCTTTCTGGTGGATTCCATTACGCAGTGCTCTCATTCACAGAAAGGTTTAGACATGCTTTCTTATGTTTTACGTTAGTTCTATTATGGCCGGTTACTCCTCTATTTATCAATTCTGAATTTGGAATGTATTAAAGATTGAAGGTTTATATGTTTTTAGGCATTGCTGGAGCCTCTTATATACCTGCTGTTCAAGCATCATTGTCTCGTCTTTTAGGAGCTGCTGCTCCACCAGGTGCTAATGCTCGTGAGAATCGCCGTCAATGTCTAAAGGTGTTTTTTCTTTTCTGTAAGAATTTAAATTGGCTTATAGTTGTCCAACATAATTTGAGTTAAATATATACTTATAGGTTCTAAAATTATGGCTTGAGAGGAAAATTTTACCTGATACCGTACTTCGGAGCTATATAGAGGACATTGGATCTTCAAACAGTGGTACTTCTGCTGTTATTTCCTCAAAACGTCCATCGCGATCGGAACGGGCTGTTGATGATCCTATCAGAGAGATGGAGGGCATGCTTGTTGATGAATATGGGAGGTGCGTAGTCTTTAAACCTTACTGATCTTTGTTAGTGAGCAAGTCAGTATAACTTCAATCTATAAATAAGATCACACTTTATTGAAATAACATGTGCAAAAGTTTATTATACAATATTGTTTTTCTGACATTTTTCAGCAATACCACTTTTCAACTGCCTGGACTTTTGTCATCTAATGTCTTTGAAGAAGAAGATGATAATGTTATTCTTAAATTTTCACAAACGGAAGACATCTGTAATTCAACACTAGAGCTAAACACCACAACAGGAGAGCTTGAATCATGTTCAGTAACTTCAAATGAGAGACGTCACTGTATATTGGAGGACGTGGATGGTGAACTTGAAATGGAAGATGTGTCTGGACCTCCAAAAGATGAGAACTTGTTGACAGGTGGTGGCTCCTATAAGGCTGTTAAAGATGAAGGCTCCAATAGGATTATGGATACAGCCTCACATAGTTCTAATGATGTGTCCCCTCTCCGTGAGGGTTCACCGCCATTGCCGCCTGATTCTCCCCCTCCAACTCCCCCCTTGCCTTCTTCACCACTGCCACCTCTTTCACCACTTATGGTTCCACCACCTCCACCAACCCCATCACCTCTACCACCACCTCTACCACCACCTCCACCTCCTCCAGCCTTACCTCCATCACACGCATATGTTCTTCATGCGGGTCCACCTCAGGTGTCGTTTTCTCAACCATCAGTGCCGCCTATGCCATCCAACGTAGGACTCAACTATTGCTTCCATGATATTGTTTTACCTGAAGACTTCACATTGAATAGTAATAATATATGTATTGAGAATCAATTTGTTCAGGTACCTTTGAACTCTCGTCTTGGAGCTCATGTTGATTCTGCAGTGAGGGCTGAAATATTTTCTCAGCAACCATCAGCCTTTCTGCTAGCTGTACCAACCAGTTCACATGAACTTTCTGGATTTAGTTCTTCGAGGACTGTAGAATATGGGCATGAAACATATACAAACCCACAAGGATCTCAATCAAACCAACAGTACCAAACTGGCAATGCACCTTTGCCTGCAAGAACATTCCAAACAACCATGCTGAATCAGACTGCTGCTGGTCAATTTCAATATCCTAACCCTGCGATGATGCAGCATCCATACCCTCCTATGTATGGATTAACGAAGCCTCCTGAGGGCCCAACACGATATAGTGGTGATGAACGATGGAGGCCACCTTTAAATGAGTTCACCACTGATAGTCAGCGTGGTACATGGATGAGTAATGGGCGGACTTCACTAGCTGCGGCCCCTTCTTTTGTTCAGGAAGGTATGCAACTTTACTTTTAAAAGTGGCTTTGGGAATAGGTAATTTAAATGCATGAATCTTGTTTTCTAGTTGGTGCTTAATATTTTCTGCATTTACTTTAGTCATGTTTTTTAGTGTTCACTGTTCAGTATCACATATTCGGAAGCGGTCTCTCTATCTCTCAGGATAGAGGAAAGACTTGCCACCACATACCCCTCCCAGACCCTGCTCCTCAGCGGGATACACTGGGTATGTTTGTTTGTTTGTTTTGTTCAGTATCACATATATCCTTAATGTCTTGGATATGCGTGTTTGGGTACTGTTCTTATCTATGCTGCTTGTAAACGAATTTGCAAATCTTGCAAGGGGTAATGCTTTGTATTTTCTTTTCTGGAGCTAAAAGCCTAATGTATGATGTGTACCTCTGTAATCATCACCGCACTTGAAAAATGTGCATGAACATTTGTTTGTTGACTAATGTATTTTTACTGTTGCAGGTTATTTTCGACCACCTATGGAGAGACCCCCAACAAATAACGCCTTTCAACATGTTGGCCAGAATATAGTGTCCGCTGGAGCACCAAATCCAGGTGTTCTAAGCAAAGTTTTTTATTCTTTATCTTGCCTTCGGACCTCTCAAATTACGACGTGTGAGCTTAATTTAGCTTCTTAATCATTTGTTTTCAGGCCATAGTCGTTCACTGATGATGCCATCCCTTAATTCTTGGAGACCAGCTTAAGTAAGCTGCCAGCTGAGACCTCACTCTTTCTAGTAATATATTATACACAGCCTACTCAGGCGTATTATCTCTAATATTGTTATTATCATTTTTCTTTTTATTTATAGGTGGTGAATAGGGCTGATATATGCCATAAAGATATGGTGCGTATGTGTTTGCGTATTGGGCAGCGGTTGATGGGGTTGGGATGAGCGCGTTTGCAGGATTGTATATTGTAGTTTTCTCTTGGCAAATGCTTCTTCCCAGACACATTTACAGAGTGTAAGCTCACATCACTCATTTCATATAATCTTCTTTTAGTTTCAACTATTATGTAAACTAGAGGAGTCATTTATCTTTAGGACGAACGAAACGGGTTAATTCTTCGTTTAGTAATCGAAAACACCTCTATTTTGTTAATGATACAAATCGTTTACAAATTCTTACCTGGCTGAATTAGAAACCGAAAACACGGTTTTGTTTTTAGTTTTACATTCTTTCATACATCTCTGTTCATATTTGGATTTTTGGTGTTGAAATATTGTCATTTTATTCCTTTTTTGACTCAATTTTCCCTTGTTTATACATGGGACAAACTTGTTACACGCTTAATCCTGCCCTCTCATAATTTTTCGGTTTAATTACAATACAACCTTTTTCTAAATATTTATGAATTAAAAGAAAGTTATTTGACCCTTTTTTAAATTTATAAAAAAACACTCTTCTAATCCTTGTCCCTTATAGTTATTTTATTTATTTGCTTTTTTTGCTTCTTACTTAATTATAGTATATTATTTTCTAAAACTTTAGCTATTTGTTTTATACTTATTATTTCGTGTTTCTGTTATAGAAATTATAAATTATGTTTGATGTCAATTATATTGGATATTTGTATCATTTTGAAGGTCTTTATGACATCGTTGTGATTTATATTTTTGGAGATTGTTTTATATTTTATATTAAAACGTACTTCAAAAATATTTTCCTTCATGAATAAAAAATGTAGACAGAGAAAAACAACTTGGTATGAGATTTTTTAAATGCTATGAACATTTGGTTTTAATTCATTTTTTTAAAGTTGCTATTGGCCGTTGACTTTACAATTTTCGTTTCATATGCGTTGTATATATTGGTATAATATGCAGCACAAAAATATGAACTGATTTATATAACTATAACATGACAAAGGTTTCGTAAGTACCTACAAAATGATACAAATATTGTTTAGTTCTCTTACTGTAATCTAGAAAATCTGAAAAATTATAAATCAAATAGATTATTCTTAACTAGAAAAGGGCAAAATAAAAAGTGCTCAACAAATATTAAAAAAAAAAGACTAATGAACGGTGATCGCGATCCCATAAATAAAAAAAAAGTTAAACAAAATAATATAATAATCTAAAGGTGGAAATTTTGAGGGAAACTATTCTTCTAGTTCTTTATGTATTAGATACCTGTGTGTATGCACATATACATTCATAATTATAAACGATATCCAAATACATACAGTGGGTCTAAATTAGAACCACTAAATATCAAGAACCGTTATAAAGCATTTTATCCAAACATGAAACACTAAAAGCAATTAACCATTCAACAAACAGTATCTTTACTAATTACTAGTAATTAATACATATATTCACCGTCTTAGTGGTTCTTATTTGAACCCAGCACTGTATATATACGTACAAACTTTACACACACACACATACACACATACACACATACACACATACACTCTTATATATATGTAGTCGTTTATACTCTTTTCTTTCAGCTTTTAGCCATTTATTGTAAGAATTTTATGACAAGGCTCAAAACTTTTTCAGCTAGCAGCATGAGTTTTCTTACTCCAAATATCAGCCCTTCTATCTGCTTCTGAACACTGTTTTTTGATGTGCATGCTTGTTACACTGTGGATGGTCATGAATCATGTTGTGTACTAGTTAGTTGTATGGCTCATGTCATGTTTCTTTTCTCCTGGAACGGTCCGCAACTAGTCGTGCTTTTGTTCATGATTACATTCTCAAAGAGTGGAGTTTGTGTTGCTATTATTGCACACCATTTCTTGTGTCCAGGTAAGGTCTAAAGTCCTTCACACTTTTTCTTAACAAGTCTGCTGTTTGCTACTCTGTCATTGTTAGTCCAGTATTCGGGTCGGGTCGGGTCGGTTTTCTCATTGCTACTTTATTTTGTAGAACAACTAATACCGTCTAGTTTTGCTCATAAATCTATACATTTGTCTTCTGTGGGTTCTAAACCATCTGTTTTTTTCTTGAAATTTTATCTTCAATTGTGAGCAAAACTTAAAACTCTTTTCAAGAATCTACGAATTAACCTTAGTCAATATCTTTGTTCTTCTAAAATCGGTGTCATTTAATTTTCTTAATGTTGAATAACACTTAGTTTGACGTGCTATATAATAAATCTAAGAGTGAGGTTATTCTACAAAGTGTGAGAAGACACAATGAGGCTAAAAAAGTCATAAAAAATTATATCTCACAATCTAAATCTAATTTCAAAAAAGTACTTCGCAGTCTCTGTTCCTCTAGTCGTCCTCTTTCAGAAAAAAAAAATAAAAATAAAAATAAATAATTTTATTGTGTATTTATATGACACAATGTCGTCATTGTGTCTTTCATAATGACACAATGACGTCATTGTGTCTTTCTTATTGTGTATTTCTTAATGACACAATGACGTTATAAATGACACAATAAAAAAACGTTAATTTTTTTATTTTTTTTATTTTGTGTTTATTTCTTTTAGTGAGGACGACTCGAAATTACTTTTTTGAAATTCGATTTATATTGTGAGATATAATTTTTTTGTGACTTTTTTTTACTTATTGTTTCTTCTCATACTTTTTAGTAAAAATACACTTTGTATTTGAATCTCCTTCTAAATATAATACGTTTGCCACCCCTAATTAACATGCTTAAATTGTTGTTAAATTCAATATTAATATTTAGTTTACAGAAATCAAGTACCCGTTCTAAATAAAAAAAATTAAAGCAAAATTATGTGTTTAGAATCACTTCTAAACGTTGCCCATTATACTGACATACACGTACTTATTATCATATTGAAAATATTAAGGAAACGGTAAAGTACGAACTTGCATAACTTTATTTGGTCATCTTAAAATTCTCAATACTACGTAACCGGTATTTTCAATATTAAAATCAATCTTAAGTGAAGAATTATAAAACTGCATAAACGCTTATAGCTATTTTTTTTAGATATGGTACAAAAGACGGATTATTGAAATTTATTGTATGCTAAACATATTAAAAGACTAATTAGCCATTTTTTTATCAGACTATCAACAAATCTCTCATGCACTATTTCATTGTTTTCAGATTACTATACACAATTATTTAAGTAATTCTCATAGTTTTCTATTTAAAATTAATTATAATAAATAGTGGAACGTATTCGTACTACGTATTACAAAAAAGTTGTGTTAATAATATCACTCCTTACATTGATAACTAATTCGTAACAAACTAATATATATTCTGATAATATAATAATCTTAAAAGTATATCTTTTATGTATCATCTAAAGCTCCAAACACTTCCTGTTAAAACCTAAAAACTTTACGAAAAAACTTTTAACACGTCAAACACGTACGGGTTGTACATTATGCTTCATCAGTTGTACATTGTTTTGTACCAACAATACCTTGTACAGCTGACCTTCTCACCAGTATATATGGAGATTTCGTATTGACTATCTCCATTAAATTTGCATTCATCAATGGCGGAGCACCAACGCTAATCTAATAATGATATTCATCTCCCACATTCTTGCAATCAACACACGCGATTCATCATCTGATTCTGCACGATTTTTTATCCTTTTACCCTAACATCGATCGTCCTTCATTCGTTTTTGTGTACTTTAGTGTTTTCGTCTCTGATTTAGCTGAGATTAGTTAGGTTTTAATCGAGTGATTTGCGGAGGATTTTGATTTAGGGTTTGATGTAAGTTTTGGGGGTGGATGGTGTTGATTTGAGATGAAAAGGCGAAAAGCTGAAGATTATTGCGATGAGCGTTGAGTAGATCGGGGTTTATTGATGGAGTTAACTTCAAATTCGAAGTTGTGTTCGAGTGTTTCTCCTCCGTTAGGGATGCATCATGATTCACCTTATGGCGGTGGGACGAGTGTCGGTAACGGTGGTGTCGGTTGTATTGAACACACTGTCACCAAATTCGATACGCTCGCTGGCGTCGCAATCAAATACGGGGTTGAGGTATTTTATTAATCGGTACAGTAGTAATAATCGATAATAATTCTTGTTTGATAGTTTGCTGATGAATTTGTGGAGGTTAATGAATAATGATCTTACTAGAACATAATACATCGTTTGTTCATTTCAATGTTGGGAGTAACGATTAACAAATCTGAATCTTGTCTAGCAAATAGT
Source organism: Flaveria brownii (assembly GCA_018326445.1). Classification (NCBI taxonomy): domain Eukaryota; kingdom Viridiplantae; phylum Streptophyta; class Magnoliopsida; order Asterales; family Asteraceae; genus Flaveria; species Flaveria brownii. The sequence continues at coordinate 14,185 of BJCN01122139.1, forward strand.
TAAGAAACTATATTCACAGTTCAAGAGAGTACAATATTCATGTGTTATTTTGCTGATATTACTTGTAGTACTTCCAATGTTTATGTTCAATTGATGAGGTGCTGTAATTAAACATTTGTTTGTAGGAAGAATAGTAGTTAGGCCTCGATGTATGATGATGTGTATGGTTGGTTAATTTCACTACAAGATTCATTGTTACATTTGGATTGTAATGATTGCAATTTCTTTCTTAGGTGGCTGACATCAAGAGGATGAATGGCCTAACAACTGATATACAAATGTTTGCTTGCAAGTCGCTTAAGATACCATTACCAGGAAGGCATCCGCCATCTTCCATAATGTCGAATGGAAATCATACTCAAGGGTGATTATTTTTTATTTTCTCATAATGTTATGACCTCTATTAGGTGTTTTGTTTCATCATTCCAGATTTAAGATTTGCTATTGATTGTGGAACGCAATGGGATTGTTCAATGTGTTTGTACTATTGCTACTTGTTGCTCTGTCCCAACTCCCTTGCTATTTGACCATTGATAACCACACAAAGATATTGGTGAAGTTGATTTTTCAATTCATTATATGGGTTGCATCTTTATTGTTCATAATGATATATAAATCAATTATATGGGTTCTTTGTAATTTACCAAACATGTCTATTGTCATGGAAGTAACAATCCTTCTTATGCCAGCAATCAAAGTTAGTGTATATTAGTGCCTAATTAAGCGCCAAGTCTCATGTCCATTGGTTATTTAGTGTATATTAGTGCCTAATTAAGCGCCAAGTCTCATGTCCATTGGTTATTTGTATGAAATATACTTCATAGAATGTCCATAACTTTTGGTTATATTCTTGCAGACAAACCAGCGCTGAGACGACCCATTCCAGCCGTACATATTCAGATTCGTTTAGTCCCATTAGTTCACTTAAATTATTATCTTCACCCCAAAGGAACATCTCATCATCAATCAGTTCATTAAGAGAATACTATGGTCTTCCACCAAATGATCAGAAAGGTGCGAGTAAAGATTTCAAAATGACTCAAACCAACACACCCCTTGGTCTTCACAGGAAGTCAAAAAGTGAAAATAATGTGTTTTCCATGATTTCTAGAACAGAGAGTGTTCCTGTTCCAAACAAAAAGGGAGCTGGTTCTGATAAAAGCATTGATAAGCTGGTAAGAAGGCGTAAATCAGAGGTTGATCTTAATGACCGTCCAGAAGACTTAGCTTCATTGCAACCAAAAACAGGTTACCACACATTTATTGAACACGAATCAGGTGCATCCAACATGGTTCCATTAGGTTCCAGAGATTCATCAATGGGTCAAGCTTTTACTGGGGTGAGGAAGTCTTCAAGTGCACCAAGTTTTCAACAATCAGAGACTAATAGTAATAATAATTATAACAATAGTCCGGCTTCATCTTCATCGTCAATTTGGCCAATTTCTATGCTGAATTTCACTGCTGATCTTCAAGCCATGTCTATAGCAGCCTTAGCAAGTCCACTTTTTGATGGATTGCCAAAGCCAACAAGCGGGCGGAAGAACAAGGCGGCTCGCGATTAGTAAAGTTGTTTACTTTTTCATGTTTATTTAAAAGATATTGTCTTCCCAGTAGTTGAATTGGTGACATTTTGAGGAAATAGAAAGAATTGGTACAATTATTGTAATTTTGGTCCAGGGATACACACTTTAGATAGCAATTGAAAGAGTAGGTTGAATATATTTATTCTGATTAAAGATATGTAATATTCTTTTTCTTTTTGGTTGGTGGAGGACAAGCCAAGACTTATAGATCTGTGGTCGTAAGTTCCCACCAAATCCTAACCATGAACAGATGCTAGTAAAGTCAAAATCATCAAACTGATTTAAAAATATTTGATTATAGAAAAATTGTCTATGGACGTCTTGATTCATACACCATTTATGTTTTATAGAAAAAGTAAACTGTAGTTTGTAGTTATGTAAACGACAGTTTATCTTTTTGTAAACTATAGTTTATTTGGAGGTGGTCTATGTAATATAAAACCTTATGTTTATATCCGTTAAAACTTATCATTTAGTTTACAATGGGAGATTCTAGCCATGATTGTAAAGTGGGCCCCATACTTGAGCCTAAACCTGTCGGGATGCCGCCCCTGATATCTATCGAGTTTGTAGGAATGCCTGCGTGATTGGTGTGCCAGCTTATAGTCTTGTGTAGTTATAAAGTATCTGTTGGGTTAAGCTCAACTGTAATCTTGCATCAAATACTAACTTGAAATACAATATATATAATTTTATGGTTTTATTAATGTTAAATTTGAACAACTTTAGCATAGTATTTCTTATATTGTACTAGATTTAGATTATACAAAATATTTATGTAGTTTTGATGCGGGTAAATGGTTTTGTGTAATCGAATGAGTATTGTCTGGTATCATATTTGTTTCAGATTTATGAAAATTTCTAAGACTAATCTCGTGTCTAGTCGTATACACGTTATCTAGATCAATTGTATCTGGTTCTTTGTGTTGTTTTTATTTATTTTCCTCCCGGTATGTAATTATAAGTATGTTGCTATTTCGTTTTAAAACAATATAGATTTCATAGAACAGAAACATAAGAATATATGATTATTATCAATTTTAAACTAAAGATGCGAGCTTAATATTTTAAGGGACTTATTGACAACAAGATACGATAACAGTCATATGGTTAACAAGTAAAAATATATATAAATTGTTGTGTACAATATAATTAGTGTGTCTATATTTGTTGTAAAGTAAATTATAAATATATTGTTATTTTTTATTAGAATAGTATGAATTGAATAAATAGAAAAATAAGAGAACTTGATTATTGTATAGATTGTTGCATACTTATACTCATAAACTCAATCACCTCCCACACGTATTTTACTGACATCGATTGTAACCTTATCATATTCGAAATAATGTAACCCAAACAAGACGGACAACTTATTTATCTTTCTTTTTATTAAATGACGGCTCATAAACACATCTATTTGAGTCTTAAAACTACACAAATTCCCAATCTACCTCATGTCAAGCATTTAACTTTAATATTATTTAAAGAGTTTTTGACTTTTATCACTATACTATCAACCCAAATAACAACTCATTTATCTAAATGTGTTAACATATTCAAAAACACGTTAGCAGGTTGTAACCAAGTTGGAAAAGGGATCAATTGGGTCCACTTACAAGTTATAATAAAAATTAAATCACTTGACAGATTTTAACTTATAACTAAACTATAATAAAGTCATAAACAGGTTAATCTTAGGTGGCGTTTGGTATGCAGGAATTTAATGGAATTCAATGGAATTGGAATCTGAATTTCATTGATCATTGCGCTTGGTTGGTAGAAATTCGTTGAAATTGAAATTTGAATTTCATTTTTAACGTGTTTGGTTGAGAAAGGAATTGAAATTGGA
>BJCN01122143.1:0-15481 GCA_018326445.1 Flaveria brownii
ACCAATCTGCTATACCCTGTTGTACTCTACTATTCATCAAGTTGCTCTTTTAATAGAGAGTAATATCAAGCCCAGAGTCAATACGCACAAGACTATCCAAAGCTAATTAACATAACTAAATTGAACAGTTTTCGCGGTTTAGGATTTTTATTTTTATTTTTATGAAGGGTATTTCAGTTACTTTCTTATTTTTGTATAGAGGTTTCTACGTGCATTCTACTTTTTATATATTTGCAATAACTTACCGTTTAATGGCAAGTTTATGCTTGAAGAAATTTTGGGCATATTATGATGTAAATAAATTAATCATATCAGAAGATTCAATAAATTCCACATGGGCACTAATTAAATATGTAAATACTAAATAGTTTGTGCATTTTCTTCAAATGGACATGAGGCCATTTGGGTATTACTCATGGGCCAGGGCCCAGAGCAGTGTGTAATTGTGTATAGTTTTAGATGGTTTTGGGCCCAATGGGCTATTTGTATAGCTAATTAAACGGGCTTGGTTATGAATATATGATTGAACTCTAACTTTGTATAATACTTTTAGTTTGACTTTGATCAAGTAGCGATTAGCGCCTAATAAATTGAAGGTTATAGTATCATACCAACTAAGAACTTATTACGTATACACTGATGAAGTTGTAACATAAAAAGAATTAATAATTTCTTAAAAGTCAGATAAAAAGGATTTTATTTGAGCTTAGTTGTCATCGTTTGACCGTTTAGATTGAAGTAATCCTATGCTTGCTACAGTAAAAGTATCAGATAGCAATATAACAATCCATTGTCGCTTTTAAGTTTTCCCAATATAAAGTTATCAAAAATTAATTTATGATTGATAACGTCATAAAAGATTGAATAAATTAAATATTTTTTCTTTAGAAAAGATAAAAGTAAATAAACATTTGATAAAAAGTTGTATCTTTTAGTATTATACATTCCTATAAAGAGATTATAGTTTGGCAACTTGCTTTTCGAAGTTCATGAAAGAAGGTGTATTTTGGAAGTAAAATTATATCAAGAACCCTACATAGTGTCATAAGGTTAGAGATGGCAAAGTCGAGCCGATTTTTGTATGAATGAGCATCATAAGCCATTTGAAACCGATTAAATCGTTCAAACTAACAAAAGTTTACAAGTGGCCGGTTTGAGATTTATATGGTTTGATTTTGATGGTTTGACAATTTAATGGTCCGGCCGATGATTTTGAACTTAAAATCGCTTGTATAAATTGACCTGTCCGTTCAAGCTTCTTTTACCAAAGCCAACAAACAACGAAAACCAAAAATAATGCGAATTACTATTAACGATTTTAAATAAAAACACATCAAACCAACAGACAGTTAAACCAATGATCTTTAACCCAAGTGGTAATGACAATGTACCCAAGACATGTAAATATGAGAAGATTTTGTGTTCAAGTTTTACTCTAAGCAAAAATGCTTAGAGTTGAGATAAATGTTTTTTCTAGTTGTGGGTTTACTTTGAAGGGGGTTGGGGGTGCGGTCCATGCTAGGAAATGTATAGGTGGGTGTTATTTAATCAATAACACATACCTCCAAAGTACGGTCGTACATTTGACGTTAAGGGGAAAAAACAGACATCAAACCACAAAGCTAGAATGGGATGCAATTTAATAAACAGTTAAATTAAAATTCTTAGATTATTATGATTAAAACTAATGGTTATTTATAAAACAGCTACATTTTTTAGAAATCACTATGTTATCATTTATGGTTTAAGAACCCACTTATTTCAATGATGAATGTTTAAATACCAAAAGGTTTATAACCTAATGGTACCAAGATGGTGTACTGTCCCTTTCAATTGATGGTGAGGGTTTAAATCCTGTAGTAAACAAGTGTAGATTGAAAGTAGAATTGTGGATGTGTGAGTTTGACGTTAGAAATAATAAATGCTTAAATGTTCTTTAAAAATAAGTAAACAGATTCGGCACATTAAAATCGCTAATAATCCATTTAATTTAAAGTAACACTAAACTCTCAACAATTGCTTCACAGGCTACATTTCTACAGCTTAAAGTAAGAAAGTGATGAGGTACCATCTAGTCCTTTTAACCTGTAGTAAGACATATATTCTTTATGGTCCGTTTCCCTGTATATCGGTCCACCCTCGTCTGATACCAGCTCCTTGATGGGCCCGTACGGCTTAGAGTTATTAGCAGTACTAGGATAAAAGAAACACGCAGCAGATATCCTCGGACCGATTGGTGCAGCCAGCACTCGATGCACAACGCTCTTAAACTTGTCATTGCTCACAAGCTACACAGTACGCACATTGAAAGAACTCGAGTCAGAACAACAGATAAAACTTGAAGCAGCAGTTTCAACCTGTTTATCTGTGAAAGGGCTGATTCAGATTATCTTTTAATTTAAACAGGTTATGTTTTATCTTCAACGGGTCAAACAAGTAAAATAAAAAAAAGGTTTTGCTGAAACTGAAACAGTTTAAGGTAACCCAAAGTGTATTTCTAAAGCATAAAACCTCCAAATCATTCTACTAAAAAAATTATTACTACTACAGAAATTTATCTTTCTATAAGCATAACTAACAAGCTAATTATCTATAAAAGTTCAAAGCTAAAAAATGTTTTCAAGTCGACTAGACTCGTCCAAAAATTTTACCTGTCTTCGACCTTACCCACTCATTTTGTCACCTTCAAAATAAAAAAAGGCGAGAAAAATAAAAAAAAAAGAAAGAGAAAAATAGAGGTAGCAATTTCAACATATTTGTTTATGAAAAGCTCGAGACAGGTTATGCTTTATTTCTAATGGGATAGTAATAAAGGTAACTGAGGAATTTTTTTAACTAAAATGGGCCAAATGTACCATTATTAGCTGTGTATATGGTCAAAGAATGCTACTTGACTCTATTAATAAAAAATTAAAACTTAGAGAAAAATATTTACCCGGGTCAACATGTAATGCCAAAAAAATTTACTTAATTTTGTCCCATAACCCAACCTCATTTCGCCACTTCACAAAACAATATGCTTGCATTTACCTGCAGAAGATCACCAATATTTACTATAAGTGCCCCTTTGACTGGTTTCACATCTACCCATTGATCTTTTTGGAGAACCTGAAGACCACCAATATTATCTTGAAGAAGAATGGTCAGGAATGACGGGTCTGAGTGCTTTGTGGCGCCTAGAGTCAAGTCTGGCTCAGGACAAGGGGGATAATAATGGCACACGAGTGTTGCGGTTTTCATGCAGTCCATGCTTTCTAGGTAGTTAGTGTCAAGCCCTAAAGCCTCTGATAGTAACTCTACAAGTGTAACTTTTAGATTTATGATCCTTTCCATGTAGTTTTGTATCGCTCGCCTGCAAACCATGAAGATCAGTTTAACATATTATCTTAACTCAAATCTTCTGATAAATCAAACTTTTTAAAGATCTGAAGGTGTTATATGACCTAAAAAGTTTGTTACTTTGAACAGAAACTTGACCAAAGTTCATTGCTTTTTCATAAAATAAGCGCGTTAGAAGTACCTGGAAACTGGTGGTAATGCATTAGGATCAAGTGCACCATCAGCATAGTGACAACAAATCGAGTCCCTCCAATTAACCGCTTTCGACTCATAAAGATCACCATTAGAGTAAAACTTTACCCGTTGCTCGTGCTCACGTGAGTACCACTCTATCTTCACCTCCTTTGGCTGCTCGTGAAACCCTTGCACGCCTTCTATCATTTCATCTAGAACACTAACCGGAATCCCATGGTTAACCAGTTGAAAAATCCCCCATTCCTCTGATGCTTCACGAATTTCACCAACTTTTACCTTTTTTCCACCTTCAAAGTTTTCAAGGTCTATCACTGGGACTTGAAGGTTCAAATCACAAGTTGTTGGAGACGGGTTGTTCAGTAAATTCTCCGGTGGGTGGATGAATATATTTGGGATCTTCAAAACACCTGAATCTATGATTCCTTTGACTCCAGCTTTGGTTTGATCAAACTCGGCTTTTGCTCTATGAAAATCTTGGTTATCAACATGTGTTGGTCTCAAGCTTGCCATGGTTATTACTGATGACCATGAAAGAAAGAAAGATAAGGAAAATGATGGCTCAACAAACCATGAAGTGCCAAGATGACACACATAACACCTGCAAAATATTATCTGAAAACTGGTGTATAAAAAGGGCCCACTTTTGGCTTTGCAAGGCTGAATTTGGACTCATCTCCAAGCGTGCAATCACAATCTTTATTTTGGCAGGATTGTGGAAGCTGGGAGGTGATGGTGACATTGGTTTGTAACTTTGTGTTTGCGTCCGGAACTCTGTTTGTCTACACATCCGTATGAGTTATTTATCATCTACTTGTGATACAAACAGATAGATTGAGTAACGGGTCAAAACAAGTTCGGGTCAAAACAGGTTCGGGTCAAAACAAGTTCGGGTCAAAACAGGTTCGGGTCAAAACAGGTTCGGGTCAAAACAAGTTCGGGTCAAAACAGGTTCGGGTCAAAACAGGTAAGTATACAGACCGACCCAGACAAGGCCAACCCAAACACACATTATTTTCTTTTCTTAAGCATTATAAAGACAATCAAGATTGCCAAACCTAAGAATTTACTTCTCTAAACTATTATTGGTAACCATAAGAACCTGTTACCAAAAAACTCACAGGATTAAACACAACTTGCGCTAAGCATGTGACCTTCAGGGGGTTAGAGGCAAAAAAAACAGTGGAAGCTAGATTCCAACACCTCTGCTAGAGAAACTCAAGCGCTTACGACTACGCCACTCTTTAAAGGTTGCTTCTTATAAATTCTATCATACCTTGGTAATGAACAAAACAACTTACCAAATAGTAACAATCAGTCACCTTTTCTTTCTAACCACATAGCTGAGGGGCGAACCAAGTAACAAGAACACATCTCAAATCGGTTATTCCTGTATACAAGAAAGCTAATCTTCATCAGGGCATCAGTGTCCATAAATACATGCACACACATTGCATAATCTTCCATTGTTTTCCTGCAGTAGTTCTTTAAGTTTCCAAATTCCAACCAAAAGTAGTGATTATTAATCCAACAATCAACTAAACCAAAGGCTCAAATCAAATCTTTAACTCAGTGAATTACATTCAACAAACACACAATCCCAAATCAGAGTTGATGATCATACAAATGACAAAAAGATTCAAGCTTTCAATATCTAAAATGAATCAAATCACTTCATCTTGGCTTCAGTAAACAGAACATGACGATTTACACGCGGATCATACTTCCTGAACTCGAGTTTCGTCTGTATCTTCCTCGGGTTCTTCTTCTTCACATAGAAGAAACCAGTACCTGCTGCTGACACCAGTCTTATGAGCACTGTTGCACTCTTCTTCTTCTCCCCCATTTCTCAATCTACAAACACCACACAAATACACAATGAGCATAATCCACCAATCAATCATCTGAACAATATCATATTATAGTGCTTTTGATCTAATTTCAACCCCTACAGCCTTTGATTCAAACAATTATGTTGAAATTAGTGAATTGAACTTGTAACAAAGAGATGATGATGATTTATACATACAAATTCCTCAAATTGCAAACAAATTTGTTAAATTTATAGCTGATTGATAAGTATCAAATGTATATTCATATAGAAAAAGTCTGCTTGTGTTCTGCAAACCCTAGATAAAGTTACGTACACCATTAACAGGTCCTTCAACTATATGATAACTTTCACTGAGGTCCTTAAGATCATAATAGTAACTCCTAATGGGTTTGATAATAAGTAAATTGTTTGTGATTAAGGATGTGAATGGATCCGAGTTGAGTTGAGTTGGGCTCGAGTTTATTTAAGATCAATCTGGACTTGTTTAATTTACAAAAGTTTATCATCAGCAAAAAAACTCGACCCGTCAAACTTGATTGAGGCCGCTAAAGAAATTATAGGTATCATATCAATATTGTCAAATTACTATCATGAAATCACGCATCGTGTACGGACCATCTCATAAAGTAATACTATAAGCCTCGTTACAAGCTAACATATCATGAAGGTAGCCTCATTTGAATATAAGGAGCTAAAGCCTAAAAGAAGCGACCAAGACCATTTCACCCTAGGTGAATACTTATGTTGTATGTATAATGATTTTATAACACTCCTTGACATCTAACTGGTCGTTTTACTGTTCCGCTAGTCGAACCGGGTTTAAAATTGGATGACATAAAAATTTTAAAAAATATAAAACTAATTCAAAACAAAATATGAAAATACTTTTTATCTTTGAGTGTAGATTTATAATGTTAACAAAAGAAGTCTGAAATAAGTAAAATATGAACACATAAGTAGCAATTGGATTTTAAAAGTTGAAAAACAAGAAAAATATATTTTAACTCGGGTCCAACTATTGGTTCATCATTTCAATCTGTCCAACGGGTAACCAACTGATTCAGATGGACTTCAGTTGATCTATTTTGTCGTTGGTTAACGATCTAATCGGCATGTTGGTTCGAACAACGCCTATGTAGGCTTCCTTACAATGGGAAACATACAAAATAATAATCAAGTTTAAAAAAATTTCAATTAGGCTATCCGTACATATTTTGCCCAAAATTAAATCATTAAATCATCAAATCGAGTCATCATTAGATATTTTGGTGTCAAGAAAGAAATAAAGAAGAAGAGGTGGAGGTCTGAATTTCAATATATATAATTATATCAAAAAAGTTAAAAACATGTTAAATATGTTAAAAATAAAACTACGTAAAATCTACATCACCACTTCATATTAACGTAAAAACATAATTTATTTCCTAATTCAAACAAAAAAAAAACATGTTAAAACCTATAATTTAAATAAAACATAAACGTTGAGTGGCTTAACTAAATCATATTTTAAACTTGAATGACCTAATTATAGCATTTTTAAAACTTTGTTACTATTTTGTAAAGTTACCCCTTACCATTTATGTTATAGAGAAGTAATCTTTGTATACTTTATATTTTTGAGTTTATTACTATATATATTAAATCTAGCATTTCAAGTCTCTTTAAAAAAATACGATAATATAAAATATGAAAATTTGGTAATTAGGGTATTCTAGTTTCTTTTTATCATGAAAGATAAGAAGATTTATCCATAACCTCACTAATAACAAACATCTGATAATCCACATAGGCCTTCATGTATGTGGCATCGTAGAATCCACATGAACGTCTATGTATACTTTCATGTATGTGGCATCATAGAATCCACTAATTATCTTCTTTCTAAAAACGTCCTCTTTTTTCTAAAACTATTTTCTATAAAAATGTTACAAAATATATATTAAATGTAAGTTTTCTTTAATAGTCGTATAATTAATTAACAACTATTGCTTCATCACATAATTTATTTATAATTTTATTAGTGTTCCTAGCATTCATCAAGTCTTGATAAGGCCTTCTTATGTTAGCCCTACAAAAACCATCCAAAGATGAAGTTATAATTTTAACACACCTTAACAAGTGTAATTGAAAACCCTATGAATATATTCAAAACTAATGGAGGCGAAACAAAGATTCTAAGAGTTATACACTACATGTCAAACCCAAATCTATAAGAGCAACCTTACAAATCAAGGAAGAGAGAAAGGAAAGAGAATCAATGTCAGGACCACATATATCTAACTTGACGACGACTAAATATCTGCATATAGAGGACCATCGAGGATTTGGAAATCAAAGAAGAGCGGAAGAACATGTGATGGACATGACGATCAAGCGAGGGGGTGTGAGTCATGGTCACCGATGGTCAGTGGCGGATCCAATTTTTTTCAGGGGGTGGAGATTTTTAACGATTATTTGGCTATCACTATATAACATATTTTTCGGTCTGATTCGGATCGGATCTGGTTCATTACCAAAAAACATCACTAAAATGATCCTCAGAATCTTATATTTGTGTATATATCAAGAATTAAATTAAAACAATTATATTTACAAAAGTAGTTGTATGTGATGTTTAAAACAATTAATCATAAACTTGATGATATGTAATTAATATGTTTAAAACAATTATATTCATCGTTAAAATGTTTCTAAAACACTTTAATGTCGATGATATTCAACATGTTTGAGTACAATGCCAGCCTGTAATATAACATTTATTCTCTCATATCTTGAATTCAATATAAATTTAACTTATTTGATAGTCAAAAACATTTATCACGATATAATCTTTTTCTTCCAATTACCTACTTGATTACTAAGGGTAAAAACACTAAAAATCTACTATGTTATGATTTGTTGCACTGTAACTTTATTATAGTTCCACTCCTGATAATATATTTGCTACATAATTTCTTTCTCTCCAAATTTTAATCGTTTATGGGAGCGACTACAAAATTTTGTGGGGGTGATTACAAAATTTATGGGGAGTAATCGAGTTTTTATATACACATAACACTAGAAAAAGAAAATTTAGGGTGGGTGCCTGCCCCTGTTCAAAGTGTTGGCACACCCATGCTGATCTTTGCATTGAACTTCTAACACATGTAATGAGTGGCGTTTTGGTTTCCTAAATAAAGTGGCACCACCGCAATATAATGTTTTATAAATAATGATTTTGTCGACATACAACTAATAATAGTGAACGTCGTTTCGCGTCGATAGCAAGTGATGGTCCGCCGCATATCACGGAGGATAAATCTAGTTCAATATTATAGTATGGGAATGTATCAACAAAATTTCAATAACTTCCCCAACGGTAGGTTTGAATGGTTGATCAACATCTAATGGGCTCATTACACCACTAATGGACTTATGAGTGGTGGCCCAAGCCCCAAGCATTGCAAACCACAAAGTTGATTTCGATGCATAGTGAGTGACTGAGTGGTGGCCACCAATTTGTATTTTGTATTATACTTAAATCAAAAGTATATGTGACCCCATATGTCCAACAATGTACATCGACTCATCCCATCATAACATTAAACAAATACATCCATGAGACATCTGAACAAAGTGTTGGGGCTTTTTGATGAAATAGTAGCAAAAAATCAGGGTTTTTTCAATGGGGTGGTATAACCTTATCTATGTACTCCCTTTTTGGTACAACCTCAAGAAACCCTCACTCCATGGTCTATAATTATATCCCATGCATTAACTTAATAGATACATGTTATGTTGGAAATACACATATATTATACATACATCATACATGCATATATGTGTCTATGATGGAGGATGTGTGCATGTAGCATGCATGTATATGATAGAGGTTGGCTAAATTTACTCATGTATCACCATTATACCCTTGTTAATTTGATTGATTTTGATATTTAAAAAACACGCTTTATACTTTTATATGTCCGTTTTGAACTTATATACTAATATATATAAGGACTTGTAGATGCTCACATATGACCATTTTGAACTTGTACATGTCCATATTCATATTTTACTTGTTATATGAGTACATCAAAAATATGTGAGTGTAAGGCATGTCTAGCACTTCTTTAATGTGAAAAATACGAGGCGTAGTTTATAAAAAGTTAACAGGAATTAACATCTCACTGCATATTTTAGCCAATGAGATAAAATGCGTAAAAGGTAATTCGGTTAAATTGATTAACATGGTTGAATGTGATAGAAAAGTTATTAATTTGAAAAATGTAATAGGAGATATCTTTAAAGGTATATTAGTATGGTAAAGTGATAGTACTTATCAATCAAAGATTGTAAATTAAAATTCTTTATAGTATATGTATAATGGTTTTAGAAATAAAATAAAGAGTATATATGTGCGTTTATCAGTATAAGTATAATATAAATTGTAAATGACTAGAATGCTTGGATCTCAAACCATTTAGCTTTTTCCTTTTTTCAAAATTAAAATTTTGATTTATACCTATTAGACCCATTAAAAGTAAACATAATATAAATTGACATTTTATTATTACATTGATTGAAATTACGGTAATCACCTAACGAGGAAATTACATCAATCGACTTAGGCCTGTAAATGAACCGAAGAACACGAACATCAGCATGTTCGTGTTTGTTCATTTAACTTTTACAGAACATGAACACGATTTTTTGTTCATGTTCGTTTATTAATAAAATAAAAACGTTCATGTTCGTTCATGTTTGTCTGTTAAAAAGCTAAATGAACACTTTATGAACATAAACGAACACAAATAAACAATAATAAACGAACATAAATGAGCAATAATAAACATACATACTGACACACAAAAAAACAACATTAAATGACTATTTTAGAACTTTTAGATGTACTAGTGGAGATTGAAATCTCACTAAACTTACAGGTTTCTAGTATAAGATAATACACTTAAGTTTCATATATATTAACACATAATATCCTCTTATTAAAATATTAATATATATAAATAAATGAACATAAACGCACATAAATAAACAACACATAAACGAACATATATGAACGAACGTAAACGAACGTTCATGAACGTAAACGAACGAACAAAACATGTGTTCATGTTTGTTCGTTTAACTAAACGAACACAAAATTTTTGTTCATGTTTGTTTATTTACTAAATAAACGAAACGAACATAAACAGAATTCCTGCCGAACAATTCATAAACAGTTCATGAACGTTCAGTTCATTTACAGACCTATGAATTGTGATTATAATTAAATAAAATAAAATAAATTCATCATTCTGTACTAAAGTGCATCACTGGTCAATGTTTCTAAACTTTAAAGCATGAAACTCAAATAATCTATCATTTGAATGGCCGTGAGAGGAAAAATGATCATTCACTGTCAAATTATCTATCATTTTAATGGCCATGAGAGCAAAATTAAACTCAAACAATCTATTATTTTCCATGTATTATAAGTGTTAAATCGAATAAGATACTTTTATTTTTGGAGTTCATTTGATTCACAAAATTTCTTTTCTAAAGGAATCGACATTTACCAAAAGATAGGAGTGTAAAAAAATGTATATTTGAAATATGAGTCTGTAAATTGAACATCACATTTATTAGAATTAATTTTTTTTTAATATAGAATTTATAATGCATTTAGTTATGGATAAAATCATTATAAAAGAATTCAAATTTATTACTGTAGCCTCCATCTTTTTTGAACAATAATCGTTGTTACTATTATATATCACTTAATTTTTGTATTTGTAAGAATTTGATCATACACCATATTTATGAAAGATCATTAACAATGTCAATAGGCCACGAGACTATGAGCTCTAGCCCTAACCTAGCCGCCGCCACCACTCACCACCGCGGTCACCTACTAGTCCCCACCACCACTATAGTCAACATTTAAACGCACCAATTTAGTTTTACTTTTTTATAACTCATATAAAGCATTCATAACAGTAAAGAACGAAAGTCATGAAAACAAATCCATACAATTGCACAATCAACACCTCTCACTACACCTCTCCCTCCTCCCTCTTTCATTTATTCACTTTTAGTGGTCCGTTTGAGGGTATACTTGTATAAAATGACTGTCTTCTCTATTCTTACAACATTTAGATTATACTCCTTAAAATATGCAAGATTGGCTCTATTAGAAGTGTGCTTAGAAACAATGAATTTAGATCCGGACTAAATCAGTCGACTGAACCCGAAACGAAACATATAACTCTAGTTGTGTGTAGTTGAACCACCGACTACCAATCGAACCAAGAGCCAAGCCGGTTGTTGGGATTAATCATTTTTCATTTTTTCATGTCCAAATACATTTTAATAATCTGTTTACTACTTTAATTTTTAAATTTTATTCTTTCTAAGACTTCACATACTTTTTTTTGTATCACAAATCAAAAGAATATATTTTATTGTTAAATTAATTCTATCTTAATTTGTTATACATGTATATGTTTTCTATTTAAATTATTTATGATGTTCATCTAGTTTTTAAAACTGATTCGTTCTAACAGGATGTCTAACTGTAAACCGGTAATATGGGTAGTTTAAAAATTGCTCCGCTTATAAAAACATTTCTTATGAATAAATAAGTTTGATTCTTTGAACTTGAACTCTTAGCTTTTAACATTTCATAAATCAATCATATTATTAATTCTTTCTCTATGAAGAGACAGCTAGCATAGGAGAGTTCAAATTTAGCTTTCATATGCTTCAATTGCATAATGTAAGGAGTTAACACGCGGTCAAACATTCCGCTAGATAGAGTTACAACTTGTGTATCAATATATATTCTCTTAGACCACAAGTTATAGGTTATATTTTTCTCTCATTTGGATTACACCTGTGAATGATTGAGAGCCACTTTTGATCTTGTGGAGCGTTCATGTTACGTTAATAGTTAGCATATATATAATCACCAACGAATTAAGAAATCAACATTTAACTCGTTAATGATGAGTCAGTGCAACATAATCTACATGCTTAAGTAGTCTAGTTTAGTAATATTAACACATCATTAAGCCCAAAAATAGTATGTTTTTGTATTTAGAACAAAAGTAAAATAGCAAAAGAAACGCTAAAATGATTACATTTTGACCTTTGGCTTTTACTATAACCTTTTTGACGAATTTTAGGTTTTCCCAAGAAGATAATATGTTATAAAACATATTTTTTAAATGTGAAGCTTTTCTTTTTAATTTCAGATTAACACGTCAACAAGGTTTAAGTTCTCTAACTAAAGGCTTTAAAGGCATAATTGTCATCACTATGACTCTATGAGCTTAATCCATCAAGTTAGATTTATCAACAAATGTTGTCTTTCTTTTTAATACTTCTTTTAACCATGACAAATTGTTACTAGAAAACCCATAAGGTCCAATTAATACCCTGCTGAGATAAGGTAAAACGTATGGTCATGCGACCTTCAAGATGGTTAAAAATAAACACCAGTGTAAGCTGGATTTGAGCCGGAGATATCTGCACGTTAGCGAGACTCATATGTTTATCATTACATCATCTTTTTGGTTTGTCAGAAAAAATGTAAGGTATGAAACAACACTGTCATGCTCGTAAAAAATGAAGCTTATACATCAAAATTATAATATATATGTTGCTTTCATATAGATGATAGAAATGTAACATAATTAACAATATGAATAAACCAAGTCCCTATTTTATGGTTTGGACTTTGAACAATGGCCTCCCATTCAAACTACAACCTTCAAATATAAATATTCCTAGTAGATTTTTGGCTTCATATATAGTTCATATTATTATTATTTCATTGTGTTAATTATTTTAATAAATTAAATAAGTGTTCTAAGCAGCTGATATTGAAAACCAGAGTTTCTAAGTTTGTCCCTTCCATGTCAATCAATAATGTTTTCGTCGCTAACATTTTTGTCGTTTGTATCAAGAAATGCTGATTCTACTTCGACTATCAATGCTTTGAGAGCTTCATTGGTATGTCGTTTCATGTCCTTGATTATTATTATTATAATCATGCAATTGCATATTTTAGGGTTCTTAATTCTATATGCTAAAAATTTACTATATATATAAAGCTTATGTAAATGATTGGATTTACATTGTTAAGATAAATTCAAATTATTGTGTTTGAACTTTGAATCTTACAACTTGACTATTACATATTTAGCTTAAACCACCACACTAGTGAATCGGAATATAGTTCGCTACAAATGGTGTTCAATGGTTTCATACAACCGATAGATATTACGAAGCTGCAAAAATATGCTTTATTTTTATACTTTTGATCATCTTATACGTTTTAAATAAAGATGATTTTGATTTTACGAACAGAAAATAACCGTAAAAAAGATAAAAGTAATAGTAACTTCCAAATCTGTTAGCAATTTGTATGTTTTATAAAAAGACTGGTTTCTTATGTACAAATAAAAAGCCAAGGAAACAAACATTACAAGTTTCTAATGAATTCTTTAATCATAATGTTTGGTTATGAAAGTGAACTCTTTAATATATTTATTTATGTTATGTAATTCTAACTACGGGATTTGGTTTAATCTCTTGGAGATTATAAGAGAACGAATACATATATTAAGCAGTATATTATTTTTGAATAAAATAAAAACAAAAGATTTAACAGATGCATAAACAATCACTCAATACACGTGCAGAGGCCCTACGTGCAACTATGTTTGTCGGATCTTTTTGACCAGTCGTTTGGCATGAAAACACACGGATACATCTCCACGTCACATTCAAATGCACATACCAACAACTTATAATATATATACACACACTTTGAAAACTATATATAATATTGGTGAAAAAATAGCATTAAAAACCACATGTTTCTTATATTCCATCTATTACCTAAGTAACTTTCTATGTTTGTCAAAAGGAAATAAACACTTTAAATGAATTTTGAAGCCTTCAAAACAAAGATTAATATCATAATATGCATGTATATAACTAACATAAACAACAGCATATGTGCTTACAACGCAACCTTTTAACGCGCTCCCGTTGTTGTAGTGTTAAATCTACGCGGTATATGGATGATCTTGGATGCGAGGAACCAAAATAGCTTCCCTCTATGGTGTCTCACGATTCACGCACAACCAAAAATTACAAGCGCGAATAGAGTGTTAGCCTTAAACTAATAAATCTTCAAGTTTTCAAAGCTTTAATATCTTTTTGGCAACTAATTTGATGCAAGGGAAAGGTGGAAACATCTTTCCAATCTTTTACGAGGATGAGAGTCGAGTAATGGAAGAAGATTAAAAACGAGTTTAATCTATCTTTCTAGAGGAGTCTAATTTCTCATTTAAGCATTCGTTTGGAGAGGTTGTCATGCAAAGTAACTAACTAAACCGCGCTAAAACATCCATGCTAATCGAGGCAAAATGTAGAAATCAACTTGTCGAAATAGCTCTCATGCTTTTCTTTAAACTAAACTAGAAGTTAGGACACACACAAGCTAGGCACGTGAAAGTCTATTGGTGAGCTCTCATTTGATCTTAAGTCATGAGTGTGGTTAACAAAACTGAGTCTAACTGAGTTGACTCGTTAATCTTAAAGTGATTAAATGTGAGGTTTTGGCTCGACTCGTAAAAAACCAAGTCGAGCCGAGCCGAGCCAAGCCAGGTCGGCTATATTCTTTTTGACTTTTATACATATAAAGTAGTTCGTATATATGCTGTCATCATCTTCTATAATTTATACTTGTTTTTCATTGGAATATTGTCAATACGTCATATATTCCGGTCCATATAAATATTGGTTTGAATGTTTGATACTAAAGCTTAATCTTAGATTATAATATAATTATACTTTTTGTTTATAATTAATACTAGTAAGGAACCCGCGTGATGCGGCGGCGACGACATCGACATATTTCACAATGCGATATTGACGACATCGACATATTTCACAATGCGATATTTGTTTTCTGAATGCATGCGTGACTTCTATTGTATAGTCTATATATGTCATGAGCATCACAAAACTCAATTAAATAATAGCACACGAATAAAAAAATATTTTTCATAAACATAGTACGTTAAAACTAAATATCTGAGCACACGAATAAGAGAATACAAGTCA
>BJCN01122148.1:0-11638 GCA_018326445.1 Flaveria brownii
GGAATAGCCAGGGGATTAACTGAAGTTCTGTGGGTACGAAGGCTCCTCGGTGAAATAGGATTTCCACCACAAGAAGCTAGTAAAATCATGTGTGATAATAAAGCTGCAATCCAAATATCAGAGAACCCAGTACAACATGATCGAACGAAGCATGTTGAAGTTGACCGACACTTCATCAAAGAAAAATTAGAAGCAGGTCTCATTTCCCTTCCATTCGTCAGGTCTGAAGATCAACTGGCAGACATCCTAACAAAAGCTGTGAACGAACGACTACTACACAAATGCTTGGACAAGTTGAACTTTGGAAATCCCACCCTTCAACTTGAGGGGGTGTGTTGAAAAAGAAAGAAACACTTCCATTATCTCCCATATTTAGTGGATATAGTGGATGATGTTTCCATTATCTTCCATATTTAGTAGATGTAGTGGATGATGTTTCCATTATCTTCCATATTTAGTGGATGTAGTGGATGATGTTTCTATTATCTTCCATATTTAGTGGATGGTGTTTCCATATTTCACTAGATAAAAACCCTTGTAATCTAGTATAAAAGGAAGATGACACTCCTCTATTTTACGCACAATAATATACAACTTTCTCAATTATTCCAATCCCTCTTGATAAGAGATTATAGGTTAGTTTTTTGTTAGAAGATGAAATTCTCAAAATACCCTACGTACTCAAATATGCAAGGAGAAAAATAAAACAAACATGAATCGTCAGGATCAACCTCAAATTAGACTTTTAGATTTTTATTATTTAGATATAAAGATCTGATCGACCTAGAAAATTTCCAACCCCCATTTAAGTTTCTTGGGTCTGCAACACTATGGAATGATACGATTGTTGACCAAATAAATAATTTTTCTACCCATTAATTAACACATGAAGTAGGTTTTTCATATATATGTCTTACATATACATAACTCAAAAACCCAAAGACACTGATCCTCATGGTCAAGTCAACTGCATGTTTAGTTGTGACATATTCTTTTTTTCTAATACCATTGAATCATTGATCTTCATGGCCAAGTCAACTATATGTTTAGTTGAGCTAGATTTTCCAACCCAATGACATTGATCTTCATGCTCATATAACACAGAGAAACATCATTAAACACATCAAAGGTGTGGTGCCTAGGTTTTGCTCAACTGTATATGGACCCAATTAGTCATCTGATTTTGGGTTAGGTTTCATGGTGGCTGTTGGATGTTAAATCTTTGCTGTAGGAATCCTGATGATGCTGCAGCGCTATCTGCATACATTTGGTGTAGAAATGGCTCACTTCCTCCGCGGTATGTGGTGCTGCTAGTAAACTGCATTTGCAATTATCATAATTAAATTGGAGTATAATAGGTTAGATTAATTAGGTCCGTTTAAAAAAAATTAAAGTTCCCACCATTGATGGGTCAAGTTACATGTCATGTGTCTGGTATTTAAGTCATGTGTTTAGTTTAATTTTGAAATAATCTTAGTAGTGTTTCTATTTTGTAGGAGCACTAACTCATGTTTACATGCCTTGTTTTTTGCATATTTATGTAACTCTTTGAATTATAAATGAAAGTGAGCAAATTGAAGCAGTAAAATTTTTGTTCGTGTGTGTTTGATTTGGGGGCTGAAGCAACATATTTTTCTGTTCATATATATAGGAAGCCATTGAGTGACTCACTTGATGATTCAGTGAACTGATAGCGGTTGGGTTGAACGCGTGAAGCATGGATGGATCAGTGGGATGCATAAAATGTCCGTATGCAGGTGCTTCATTGTTAGCCATTAAAGGCGCGATAGGAGATTGAAGGTGTGCTTGACTCAGAAGCTGGATTGTCTCGACTTCATTATACCCTTCTCTTCTCCCCCCATCAAACCAACCCGACCCACACGCCTTTTTTAAAACAAAATTGAACATGAAAATATAAGGTTTTAGATGCAACAAAATAACTTGACTAATTTGTCATCAATAACTTATGAAATTGGTATATATAATAACTCAACTTTATGGAATTAGCTGCAACTTTTATCAAGTAGTCAATAGTAAAAGATTCAAAACATACCAATGGTGGACTATATCCAAACTGTATCGCGTTAGAGTGGTGATTCGATTGAATAGGGAAACTGTTTACGAATTCAATGTTTTGTGGCTTGTTTGAAGTGGAACTCCCCCCTAAACTTAAATCAAGATTATGATCCGATGTGGCGTTGTTACTAGAACATTCTGAGGAAAACAAAAGAATCAAGAATTTTCAAATAGTGAGAGAAACCATATATACAGGGATTTCATCGGATATATTGTTTCACTGCAAGAAAGTTACGCATATGTGACCAAGATTGCAGCCATAAATACCCAGTTTTCTAGTAGTGTAATTTACGAGATGAGCATATTCAAAATTTGAGATGGTTTAGCATGAACAAAATTTTCTAAGTTGATGCTTCATCCAACGGTTAGTTGCACTCTAAATGGCTTCAAAATCAACTTTTTAGATCTTTACTAAATTAATTTTTACAAGTTTGTTTTTAATATCTTAAAAAAATTTCCAATCAACAAGAATTTTACTTTTGTTTTTACAAGTAAAGCCTGTTTGATTAAAAGCTTAAAAAATTATTACTAATGTAAGTCAAACCCGAGTCATATATGTTATTAACAAAGAGAAAATAAATCGTTACCAGTGAAGTTGAGTTCATTTTCATAAATCTTGATGTCAAAATTTGTAAGAGCATCCTTCCCATTGCATTGAATTGCAGCTTTATCATAGGCCCTAAAATATACATAAATAGAAAAAAAAAACTTTATATTTCTATAAAAAACCTTCAAAATTGGAATTTGACAGTCAAGGTCCCTCTAGAAAACAGACAATTTACCTGGCAGCTTCAACTTCAGTGTCAAAGAGACCCAGATACACATACCTGTTATAAAAATGCCATATTTGTCACATGATATTATTAATTGAACAACCCGAAAAAGGCAAAAACATAGTTCCAAAGTGTCTTGTTTCTTGATCTTGTGATAACTTGATAGATAGTTCTACCGTTCTCCCCATCTAAATCAAAACAAAAAAGTTAACTTTTTTCCGATTTCAAGAAACCAAAACCCCCTTTAGATATCAAATCAGAAGATTTCTTTTTGTCTTCTAACATATAACATAGGTTAAAAGATGGTGCAACAAGTAAAAGTAAAGAAATTTTATTGTTAGGACGAACGTTTAATATAATTCTACCCTGAAGAAAAAAACTTACTTTTTCCCCATGAATTGGCCCATTCGCGCTTCCCATTTACCACATTTATGCAAAGTCACACCACGATACTTCGAGCTGCCTCGAGGAAAACCGCTACTTTGTCTACGTAGTACGTGCACAAACTCTTCCTTTGACATATTGCTCGTCTATAGATTAAAAAGATTATTAAAAAAAAAACACCATACAAGTTAATTTGTGTTACTATTTTGTCTTGAAAAACAACAAATTAATGTATAGGTAGTTCAAGATAAGGCTGCAATTCCACTATTCAAGAAAATTGTGAAATCTAATGTTAAAAAAGAACACAAAACACCATGAAAACGTAGTGAAAACACACACACCTGTTTTAGGTCATCTTCATAGTCTTCAAGAGTGAAGTTTATGTCAGCCTCAACACCACGAAACTTGATCGCTGCCCTATCATAAGCACTGCAATATCTCCTTAGATAAATTATTTTACTTTTTCGTGGGTGTTTGAGATTGCTTTTACAAAACTCTTTTTTTAACTCATAAAAAGGATAAAAGTTAAAAGGAGATGATTTTAAGAAGTCACAAATTTTAACTTATCGAAAATTTTTCTTGAGAAGTCAAAAAGAAGATTTCACTAAAAATCCCAAACACCCGCTTTATTTCATTTTTTGAAATAGAATTTCAGTTTATTTTGTGCTCACCGTGCGGCTGCATGTGCTGTGTCGAATCCACCTATTATTACGGTGAAAAAGATGATGAAATAGTTAAGAGTTAAGTTTGGTTTTCCTCTCTAATGTTTAACAAAAATAACAATTTTCTGCCAGAAAATTAAAAATATCAATCTATCTTCAAATTTTTAATAATTTATTTCATCTTCAGTCCAAAAGTTTTATTATTTTTTCAAGTTGAATTCAAAATAATAAAACAGTTGGATTAAAATTAAAACAACTTATAAACCTTTTTGGAGTTAATTGATATTTTATAATCTTTTATAGAAAAATAGTTACTTTTGTTAAGTTTTAGTGATAAAGTTGAAATTAACTCAAAAGTTAATAAAGGTTATATGTTCGTATATGCATGTACAAATAAATATAAAATTTTGAAAATAAACATAATGATTAAAACTAAAAAGATAAGAAAATGTAACATACCAAGATACAACTGTTTCCCAGAATCCCTGAAAACATGAAAAATGGCTGTAAAATAAATTGAAAAGGCCAATAATAATAATAGGACATTTTTTATTTGGTGTTACTTTACAATATCTTTTATGGTTTTAGGTGTAATTTTCAAAAATTTTGGCTGATAGGTGTTTCGTAAACTCCATTTACCGAAATCGTCTAATAAACTACCACGTTTCCAGTCGGCCTTCAAATCCTAAATAACAGCTTCAATCTCGTATTGTCACACAACATGGTTTTGTAAATAAGGTTCACGAAACACTTACGAAACACCCATTAAACAAAATTTTCTACAAATCACACCAAAAACCATCACAACTATACAAATAACACTAAACAAAAGAAAATCAATAACAGAATCCCGTTAACGGTCATTTACAGGTTACGTGGGATTAGACTTGAGGCAGTGGCGGAGCTTGAGCCAATACTTAGGGGGCCGGGGGCAAAGGTAAACTATTTTTACGAGACGGACTATATATTTATTAAAAAAATTCAACTACCGAACCGAAAATTACACTATCGAGTCGAAAATTACACTACTGATGAAAAAAGAGGGAGGGAGGGACCCCGACCCCAATGAAGAGTCGCCCCTGACTTGAGGTGGTGTAGGTATTATAACGTGTCCGAATAATATTATCTTAATTTTATTTAGAAAGCAAATTTTAAAATACATAATAATAATAATGATGATAATAATATCAAGTTATCAACCATATATGAGACTCCCATCGGCCGGTTCGCCGGTAAAACGTAACACCACGATACTGCGAGCTTCTAGACCGGGGTCCCCGGCGGCTTTTTTTCACCGGCTGAGCAACTCCGGCGACTTTTCCGGCGAACCCACTCTCACATCCGGCGACAAAAGACGAAACTTCCGGCGACATCTGGTCGTCGGAAGGGAAAAACTGACGGGTGACCGGCGGAATGTAACCCCACGGTGAGTTGTCGGTCATCGAGAACCCAAACAACCGGCTATCGCCGGTGGTGGAATCGGAGTACACTTGTTTACCCTTGTTGTTGTTGTGTTCTTCTGGGTTGTTGGGTCTCCGTTCGGGTGACCCGTTTAGATCCCACATTGTTTCTGTGTTCATGATGAAGAAGATGGGTGAGTTGTAATGTTTTTCAGTAGTTGATGAATGGAAGTTGGATTATTGTTATTTGGTGTGAGATGTAGGTATATATAGGGGTGTGAGTTGTGAGTGTGTTATTGAAGGTGGGTGATGGTGTTTGTAGGTTTTGATGGTGGATGTTGGATCTGTGAATATTTATCTGGTTCATACGAATTGGGTTATCAATTTTCGATCTGTTTATAACACGATTAAATTTGTTTAATAATTTTTTTTAATTCTTTTACATTTATAAAATTAATTAAAATCAAGAGGCTAGAATTTATTATTTATATTCTTGATCCACAAAAACACATAAAAAAATTATAGATTCTGGGTCCATAAAAACATATAAAAATTTATAGACATAATATATAGGTAGTTAAACAAGTCTTTTGCATGTTTAATACGCGAGTTATATGCATCATTTTTAACCTGTTAAATATGATAAGACCTGTTTTGTCAGCGGAATGACCAAGTAACCCAAACCATCATATCACTATCTTTCCCCCTATCTCTATGACCCTATATACATATCTCTATGTATGTCTATATACATGTATATGTATGTGTATATATGTATATATACATCTAATTTTATTTTATTTTTCTAAACGGTAAATTTATTATACTTTTATATTATATTAAATTATATTATTATCTGGGTTTAAAAGAAAGAACAAATAAAGTCATAAAGGAATAGATTGAACGATTGAATTGGATATTTAAAGATAAAATAAAAAGTCTAACCACTTTGGCTACTGTTATTAATATCTTAGTTCACTCACCCAAAACACACTCGCCATGTGTGTGTATATCAGTATATGGAGAGGAGAGAGAGAGAAATATCTATCACACATGGATATACAACGTTAATCAAATTGAAAAAAAGGTAAAATGTTTGAGCCGAGCTGAACCGAGATGATTTTACTAGTGCTTGGCTCGTTTACAAACCGAATCAAGTCGATCAGCTCGTTTACAATGAACCAATGATCGAGCGAATATTTTTCGAACATTAATTTACTGAGCAAGTTTCTAGCGACTGGAGAACGATCTTGACAGCCCAGGATATTAAACAAAGATTGATTATATATAAATAGTGACCTTATAGAAATAAATTCTGATTATATTAAAATTAAGAACAACCTTACTTGTAGGGAAGGACTTTATTATAAAGAAACATTGAGGTGGTTCAGTTAAAAAACTTGTTCGATTTATAACTTGGGTTCTTTAAGATTAATTTGTCTTGTTTGACAAAAATTAAAACTCGTTAATGCTGGATCAATACTATTGGTTAATTTATTCCATTATCTGAGTGAACTTAACTATGCTACAAGCAAGAACAATCTGTCAAATAACACATACGTTTGTGATCAAAGAACATACCATTTTGATCATGTAACTTTAGGCCAGACCAATATTAACCTGATGGTGGATTATATTATGCTAGGACTAGCGTCGACCAATGGTAGATTGTGTAATGTTAGGACGAGCCCACGTAGGTGTTATATATGCGGTGGTTGTTAGTTTGTTATCACTTTCTATGGATGTGAATGGATGTTTATTTAAAAAAGAGATAACAAATAATAGTGGGGCTGGTGAGAAAAAAACTAAAGGATCAATACCTTTGAATTACGCTTGTTGTAGTTGTCACAAAATGCCCCGTCACGCCCCCTGTCACACCTAGGGAGCGTTGCTCAAAACGTGATAGAGGTGCCACATAGATTGATCACACCCCGTTACAATTGATCTTATATATCTAATCTTCGATCCCTTTATAAATTATTATCTACTATGG
Organism: Flaveria brownii; assembly: GCA_018326445.1. Classification (NCBI taxonomy): domain Eukaryota; kingdom Viridiplantae; phylum Streptophyta; class Magnoliopsida; order Asterales; family Asteraceae; genus Flaveria; species Flaveria brownii. Next base: position 7,289 of record BJCN01122148.1, read on the forward strand.
ACATTGTTCCATTTGAAGTCGAGTAGTTATTACGATCTTAAGATATGATGCTTTTGAGTTATGTACATATTATTTTGATTGATACAAGGTTTTTACATCAAAATAAATAATTAAAAATTTATAATATATTTTTATGATAGTGCTTGTACAGGTATACAAAAAAGGAAATAGACAGAAGGGTGACCAGAATGTTGAGGGCTTGATTTCCTTAAATAGAAATGCTTAATTTTACCATGTCAACACTCATTTCATTCATTCAATATTTCTACATCATCCCTTTCCTCTCCTCTTGCCCCTGCCATTAGTCTAGTTGCTGATACCTATAACATCCCCGAGAAAAAAAAATTGATTATATCGTCGTCTTATAAGATAATGTGTTATGATTTTGTGAGAGGGTGAGCGTGACTACTACATCAGCTACTTATGGTGAGGAACACCGCCCCCTTGAAACTTTGAAAGGGGTGTGGGGACGGTGAGGAACACCGCCCCCTTGATTATATCATGTCAACACTTATAAAAAAGTTATGATTTTTAAATATTTTTTTTAAGAAAAATGATCTTTTTTAAAAGTTCGTTGTATTCAGTATTTTATAAAATTTTTGTTTTAAAAAGTGTGTTTTTAATAAAATATTGGTTTTTACTTTATTAAATTATATATTTTTTAATTTGAAAATAATATGAGTAATATTATTAGTATTCAATATTATTATAAATGATATATAAAAATAAGAAAGTGAGTATAATGACGCTTACAATTGTTTCATGTTTATTTTAGTCTTTTATAGATAGATAGATAGACTAAAAACACATTAATTAAACGGATTATAGTTAGTAATAAACACGAAAAGTAAAAGTATAATATTTTAATATAAATTATAATTAAAATTATATATACGTAATAGTTCAAGAAATAAAACAATTATACAATTTTTAACTATCTTATCTAAATAGTTTCATTTTTAAACATACGTTTTAAGATATTAAAAAAATAATTTTTTTATAAAAATCTTGTTTTTTAAAACTCTGATTTGTAATTATTTTGGTTGTTTTAATTAAACTATTTATAAAAAAATTCACTTGTTTATAATTTTTTTAAAAGCAATATAATTTAAAATGTTTTGTTTAAAAAAGGTTTAGTGTTTTATAAAATTTCATATTATATAACAATTAATAAAATTCTTTTTTAATAAGAGATAGAAATTTGTATAAGTATTTAAATTATTATAATACCCTTTTGGAGGGAAAATTAATATGTTGATGTCTAGATAAATAACAAATGGTAAAAAAGTGGGTTAAAAGAATGACAAGTGACAAAAAAATTGTTTTATTAGATGGTATAGATAGTTTCGTCATATTTTTAAATGTCAAATAACCTTTTCATAAAACAATACCATAAAATTAAAAATTTATTCTTCTTAAGTATATAGCATTTACATATGGGTGAGGTTATTCTACAAAATATATTTTTGCTACAAAGTGTGAGAAGACACAATGAGATTAAAAAAAATCACAAAAAAATTATATTTTACAATCTAAATCGAATTTCAAAAAAGTACTTCGGAGTCTCTATTCTTCTCGTCGTCCTCTTTCAAAAAAATAAAAAATTCCATTGTGTCTTTAAATGACACAATGACGTCATTGTGTCTTTAATAGTGACACATGTGTCTTTTATAATGAAACAATTAAAAAATTAATTTTTTTATTTTTTTATTATTTTTCGTTTATTTTTTTCTTAGTGAGGACGTCATTGTGTCTTTTATTGTGTCTTTCATTGTGTATAAATTATTTTTTTTCTTTATCCCTATTTGCTTTACATGTTCATTATGATGTTATTATCATGGCTCTCAGGTTATATATCAAGAATTCAGTAATTTAATGATTTTTCATACGGTTTATAAAGTTCAGTTATTGATTATCCTTACCGTCTAACTTCGTAAACAATGGCATACTCAATTCTCCTTCAGGCTTTAACAATCCATTAAGTGGTTCATTTGCAACTACCACTTGCTCTCTTTTTCACCCTTTGTTCTTTATGCATGCTCATATATTAATTAATATGTGAATAATTTTCGATTTTGGCTCAATTTAATGGGATTGAAGCAGTTAGGGAAATATTGGCTCAATCATGCACATTCTCATAATGTGAAACTTAATATTTTAGTCTGCATTACTTTAAATATGTATATGGGATGGAGTTCAAGGAATGTCTACATGGTGGATAAAATTTATCAAAATTGATGCCACTACTCATCCTATTATGATCTTACATAAAAATGATGTGTAATTTTAATGTGTTTCAAAATTGTTATTTTCTTACTCAATAGAAACATTCTTGCTAAAATTTCACAGGCACGTTCATAAGATTTGAAAATAAATTCTAAAATACTAAAAGCAAGTTATTGAAAATAAATAAATTACAGCAATGGTTTTATTTTTCTTTCTAATCTTCAAGGGATATTAGTGGGCTGATAAGCATTGATTCCCGACTCAAAAGTTCAATATAGTTCTTTTTTTTTCTATTCTTAACCCATCCAGTCTCCATCGTAACGCGGGGTTTTATTACTAGTTACATTTAAAGGTTAATGAAAGTGTGCTATATATTACTATGTTCTTAATTTGTATTACATTTATCTAATTTTTAAAAACATTGAAATTTTATTTATTTATATAAAAATCTGGTGTAAATTTGAAGCAATTGCAAAATATAATATCAAAATTTTATGAGCAGGAGACAAAAATGAGGTGAGTAAAAGGGTAATTTGGGGAAAGATAAAAAATAAATAATACGAGAAAAATGGAAAGAAATGGATTACTTTCCAGAAATGCCCGATCAGAAAGTAGAGGTAAAAACTAAAAACACCTCCTCGATAATCATTTTTATAAATAATCTACACACTCCAACCTTCTTATTTTTTTTGTAATCTAAACATACAATATTTTTTTATATACGTGTTATTATACATTATAAACACTTAAATATTATTTTTTTAACATGCTTATTAATAAAAATGAAACGCAGTACTTTTGAGAATAAATCCCATAGAATGTCTTAAAAATTTACATTAAAAATCATATAAATTATTTTTAGTTATTGTAGTAGATAATTGTTCATGAGTTGAAAAGTCGATAAAAATCAGCATATACTTTTGTTGGTGGTGTAGGGTCACTTTCTTGTTGTTCTTCAGCTTTGGTTGTCAAGTATAAATCTAAAGAAACTCGTAGGGTGGATGTCTACAAAGAAAACTCAAAGGAAGCCCATGACTAGAGTGCGTAGACTATAACAGAAGAATTAAACATTTTCTACAAATTTTAAAAAATCTGATTTATTTTTGTACCGTCAGTTTTGTAATTTCTTTTATAGAGTAATATTTAGCTTGATTTCATAAAAATGTATTACAACTACCAATAGATTATAGTAAAATTTGATAGAATTTAATGGATGGAGAATCAAATAAGATACCAAGAGAAGAATTAATTAGAAAGATATTTGTCACTCATCAGGAGTGACATTTGCTTCATCTATCAAGTATTAATTGAGAGACTTCGACTTTCTTTCTACCAAGTACGATATTTATTTCATTAATCAAGTATGAATTGGATTTAGTTATGATTATATTGAAATTAGAGCATACATGAATACAAGTTAGGATGTTTATGATGTGCTGTTTACATATTTATTAAAGACTATTTTAATTTAGGACACAAACGAATTAACCTAGAGGTTCAAGGCGTCATCCTTTGGTAAGGGCCATGAAGAGATGTGTGACAACCCGAAATTTTTTTTATTTAATATAATATTTACGAGAATTTACGATTTATTTTTATACTTTTGTTATTATTTAATGATAATAAATAATAATAATAATAATGATATTAAAAAAAACAACAATAATAATAATATTATTATTAAAAATAATAATTTATAAAAATTATTAAAATTGATTTATTAAGTCCAGGGGGGATTTTGTAATTTTTAAAAACTTGATTTAGAAACTTTAAACATAAAATTAAAACATTTCTAAACCTCAGGGTCATTCTGTAAATTTTTAAAATCCCAAACCACCCGCCCCATCCGTCAACCTTCCCCCTCCGGCCAAAATTCCGGCGATCTCCGGCGAGAACCAAACGACCAAAACAACCGGTTTCAACTCAATCAAACTATACCGACATGTTCGCGAGAGTGATTCGAACTAATACCCCACATAAATTTAAAAATCATAATGCGTATTCCACTCAAACCGAACCACTCCATTATCGACCGGATTTTCCTCCATTATCGAGCACTAAACCTCGAAAATAATCAAATTAAATGCGCACTAATCATATTTTGATCATTTATAAACCACTGGT
>BJCN01122159.1:0-13710 GCA_018326445.1 Flaveria brownii
TAGATAGTAGTATATATAGTCTCTCATTGTAACTTAGTATCCATGCTTCTGCATGAGTCTTGTAATACTTAGTTGAGAGATAATATATACAAGTATCTTGAAAACCATTTCTTGTGTTCTTTACTTATTATATTATTATCAACTGAGTTCTTGATTCTGCATCCGTCAAACGAGTGATATTTAATAGTTTGTAAGAAACACTAAGTGTTGAGAGAACAATATTGATCCTGCATAAGTCTTCGAGTTCAAACAAATTCAAGTGAATGAAAGACTCATAGGGAAATCCTCTTCTAGTTAGTTCTATTGCAATGAGTGTTTTAGGATCATCCAGTAACATGCTTTGTATATTATTTATTTCATCTTTAATATTCTCTGCTTCATCCTTAGAATCAGTAATAATGCTAGGATACTGTACTTGTTCTTGAGTTTGATCTATTTTACCTTCTTCTAGATCAACAAACTCAGCTTGTTGTTTCCATAGGCTCAGCTTGAACCTTTAACGACTTCATAGGAGGGGATTTTGGTTCATCTTGCTCATTTATCTTTTCTTTCCCTTTTGCTAACGAAGCAAGGTATAGTCTTTTCCTCTTCCTTTTATAGGTATTTAGAGTCTGTTGAGATGATGATGGTTCTTGTTTCTTTGATTGTTCTGATTGATCTCTTAAGGACTCAACAAACTTTCTAATGAGCTCCTTTTGTTATTCAGTCAATGGATTCAAAACAATGACGCTTGACTATTGCTATTGTTGAGAATCCTTAGAGTGAAAGTGTTGCCTCAGAATAGGAGAATAATGGATGCTCTCAAATGGATTTACTTCACTAAACAACTGATCCATAGTGTATCTCTCTTCTGGGATGATAATTGATTGCTTTGTTTGTTGCTCATGAGAGCTTGTTTGAACAGGTGGTGGTAGAGATTGATCGATGAACCTTTCTGACAACTCATGTTCATGATCTTCTGATTGTTCTTCTTCAGTCAATCTTTGATTATCAACATCATTTAATTCTCTATTCAATCTTTTAATCTCTTCTGATTGTTCTACAATGATTTTCTTCAAGGCATCTATCTCATTATCTTTAGCTTCTGTTTGATCTGTCAAATAAGCTATATCAAGCTTTACATTGTTCACTTATTGAGTTTTTTTATTTTACTTCATTCTTTGTTTGATCTAACTGTTGTTCAAGGAACTGACAATCAGTTTCTAGGCCTTTTGATCAACTTCTAGCTTTTGAGTCTCCTTATCTTTTGCTTTAAGCTTGTCTTTCAACTTCTTTGCCCTTTCTGTTTGATTTTCAATCAACTTATTGTACTCAATGAATAGAAAATACTTTTAAATGCTCAATTTTTTCTTCAGTGGGTATATCATTTGGTTGATATTTTGATTCAGTTTGTTCATACTGAATATTTTGTTGTTCTTGTTTAGATTCATGCATAGAGGATGTGCCAACTTCCTCTTGGTGTGGTGTAATTTTAGCCATTGAAGCATCAATATCTCTTAACAGAGATGAAAGTGTTTACTGATCAGAAAATAGAATGTTCTGCTCAAAATGAAAATGCTCTTGTTCTTTAGCTTCTTCATGCACTAGTTCTTGTTCATGCACAATTAGGACTTCTTCTTGTATAATTTGGAGCTTGTTGAATAATGGGTTCTTATTGAATGATGAGTGCTTGATGGATTACATTCTAAAATAGCATATGAGGCTTTCCTTGACTAGGTATCCTCATAAACACATCAGGAATTGGAAGGTCATAGTCGATCATGTGAGGAGGAACAAACACTTCATCACCATGGTAAAAACTAGATTTGATTCTATTGAATACATTCTCCTTAAAGTTAAGTAGTTCAAAAATAGCTCATTCTCTTGGTATGTTGGGCAATAAATCATTGTTGATCATTTGAAGGAACCTTGGAAACATCTGAAACTTGTACCTTACTTCAATCAGCTTGTAGATCATTCAAAGTTGAATGGTCTCCTTGCTATGATACTTGCAATTGCAGATGAACTTCTCAATGAAGTTCCATCCCATCCAATCTTCCTACTGGTCATGGTCTTTTGATATGTGTGCATTAGGAACCTAAACTAAGCACACATATTAGACTTCTTGATATGCTTTCTATCTATTTCCCACCATAACCAATCTGTCTGAATGCATGAAGCACATAATTCTCATCAAATTCTATTGGACCTTGAGCATCCTTATCACCCAACTAAAGAACTCTCCTGATCATATCTTTAGAGATAGTGATCTGCTGGTCATAAATAAATGAAACAACAACTTGTTGATCTTGATCTTGTTCTAGATGAGCTTAGTCAAAAACTGAACTGTATGTTCTTTAAAGATCTCTTATCTGGCAGTCATAGCATGAACAAGTCTGGTTTGCCTGATTGCTTGTGTCATATCTCTATATTTTTCTAACTTAGGATAGTCAGGATTTAAATAGGAATAGAGATTATGGTCTCTAACAAACACAAGGTTTGCCATATTTCCAAAACAAAGCATAAATATGTGTCAGACTTTCAGATTGTTAAATGAATGATTTTGTTGTGATGTAAACTTGATTTAGTGTTCATGAGTGATTTTGGTTGATAGGAAATGATGAAACATGCTTGATTAGTATATTACAATGCCAAGACTGTTTGTTAATTTTGACCATTTGAAATGTTTGACTTTGGTAAAATTGTTTAAAAAGTAAATATTTACCAAGTTTGCATGTGCAAAACTCATTGATGTTAAGTTGTTTTGTTGAAAAATTGTTTTATCATGTTTCTATGATGATAAAGAGTTAATTTTTTCAAAATGAATGATGTTTTCATTTTATAACTTATTCATTTAATGCACATTGAATGTTGTCATTTTTAATCCCAAATCAACTGTTATACAATGTTTGTTAATGTATTTTGAAAATATTTGATAAGTGATATCATTTTTAACATATTTTCAATATTTCAAATATCAAAGAGTTAATTTTCTATGCACTTTGACATGAATAGGTTGATTGTTCATATACCTGGTGAACAGATAATCAAATTTCATCAAATAAATTGTTCTAATATATGCGACTATGATTATTAAACATGTATTCAATGTTTGATTTCACAAATAACACTCATTAATTTCATTTTGGGTCCAAATCATTATTTAATCTAGGGTTTAACAATGCTCGGATTAAAATGAGTTTGCAGAATATTTGATGATTTTTAATGATTCAGAACATGTTCTTATACCTATTTGATTGAATAACACTTGTGAAATCAAATAGATATGAGTTTTGATGATCGAAGGCTGTTTGTACTGTAGCAACGTTTAAAAAAGTTTGATTTGGTTCACACACTTGTGATAAATGAAAATGTAACAAGTGTTGAACTATATATACAATGGGCAAAGTTTGTGTCTGCTGTGTATACAGTTTGTTCATTTGATGTGCAAACAATGTTGAGTTAAATTACATTTAAGTCATACGCTGTAAGTATCATGTGTGTTGTGACTACAACGTGTTCACTGTACATTTTTAAGTGTACGCTATGGACACTTGATGTTGTTGAAACCTTGTCCACAGTGGATGCTTGTTTGTACATACGTTGTGGACACTTAAATGATTTAAAACTTTGTTCGCACCAGATGCTTGTTAGTACATGGACACTTGGTTGATATTTAAACTTCATAATGGAAGAAAATTTTTCATCCGTTGTGCTTACTTGCATTGTATCCCGAGCGGATGAATATTTATTGATGCGCTGTGCAAACTTTCTGTTAGCATTAATTGTTCATAATGGATGAATGTTTATTCATGCGCTGTGGACACTTTGATTGGTTGATGAATGTTCACACCAAATGATTGATTATCATGCGTTATAAACACTTGTCTGTTGGTCTACAACATATGCTTACCTGAATTCGTAGGTTGTATAGACTCGAACTATTTAAACAACAAATGAGTAACTTTGGTCATGCGTTGTAGAATGAAATTGTATTCACAGCGGATGTTTTACCTGTCAACATGCGCTGTGAACACTTGTGATTGTGTTCATTGATGTATAGCGTATGTACATTTATGTGTCCGCTATATACACTTGGTTTATTTTACATGTTTACTGATTGATCGTGTTAATAGCGGATGCATATTTGCGTGTTCGCTGTGACTATAGTTGACAAAAATAAAAAATTTTGTTTGTTTTTGAAAATTTTGCTCATTAGCTATATAACTTAATACATATGCTGTAAATACTTGTTTTTCTTGTATTTGCAACACACATGAGTTTGACCATGCGCTGCCCATACTTGGCTAAAATTTAGAAATGTTTTTCAAATGTTGTTTGTTTGTTAAATTTTTATAATTTTACAATGATTAATCTATGGATGTTGATTATCACTCACAATCAATAATGTGCATGTATATGTGTTTACCTGCTATTTTTGAGTGCTTGCTTGACTTGGGCTAATTTTTCTTGTTTAAAATATAAAATATCTTAAAATTTTAAAATCCTTAAAATTTTAATATTTCAAATTTTAACATTTATGATGGTTGACATATTCTGCTGTCTTTGATATTTTCATGTTTATTTTTACTCCCCTTAAATTTTTGTATATTTATAAAAACCTTTATAAAATGACAAAAATTTGATTTTGCTTTATGGAAGTCCAAATTGTTTTCTTGCAAGATGAGTGATAAACATTAGAAAGATGACGCTTTATTTAAGTAGGAAATGTATGGTTTGCATGCTTGGACATAAATCATTTTCATATGCCATGAGATCATACTAGTCTTAAGTCATCATTGAGTGGATTTGATGATATTAAGAATAGACATAGACTAATATAATATTGATTGCAGATATTGTTATCCACTTAAACTCATGCATGGTATTAATAGTTTGTTTAAATAGTGAGTGATTATCCTGTTCTAGGTATATTTAGATGATTTGTATGTACCCTACACTTGATTGATGTTAAGATCAACCCTGCTCAAGATACACAAGAAAGCACTTTCAATACTTTTAACCTAGTTACTTAGGAGTATAAATGCTTAATTTGATCCTTATTGAATGATCCATATTGTGATTCTTTTTCACTTCACTTTGTAAGGTGATCCTCTTTGGATTTTTTTTGATTCATTCAAAAGGAATGTAGTCTATAAAAGACTTTATTGATAATGCATCCAAGGTGGATGTGTTGCTCATTGGGAATCTTTTTAGATCATGATGTAGGTCATCCCCGTCTGTGCTTATCACAACAAAGGATGCCTTAACATATGCCAGGTCTTTGAAAATCATAACAAATGAGAAACTTGTGTTTGCTTGAGCAGCTTATAAATGATTTCACTTGGTGTATATAAGTTACTGTACAAGTTTCTCATTAACCAAGATGGGTGTTTTGCTTACCAAACAATCATTAGAATTTTAGTTTTTCACTATTGAATGTGATGTTATGAGTCCCATGCGGAGCCTATCCACACATCAAACAAAATATGTTAGTCTTTATCGGTGGAAAATGACTCAAGTAAAGAAATAATCTAGTGTACTATTATTTCTCAAAATTAGGCAATATGTGATTCAAAATAGTTTGTTATCATGAACAACAAGAATGTTATTGTCTGATTTCTTGATTTTAAAAAGAATGATTGTTTGGTATAAAACTTGGACTTTAACAAAATCAAGCGTGAATGATGTTAATGTTTTGAAAGCGTTACTTGTTTGGATCATAATTGATCATACCAAGTGATTGAACCAAAAATTCAAATCTTGTAATATCAAATGGTTTGGTAAAAAGACCAGCCAAGTGATTATCAGTCTGTAATTTGATTAATTTGATCAAACCCTATTCTGAGCAATCTCTTAGAAAGTGATATCTGATCTCTATATGTTTTGTTTTTGAATATTGAACATGCTTATTCGTCATGAACACAATAGAAGACTTATCTATGTGTATGGGTGTTTTCAGAAAATTATACCCATAGTAAAGCATTTGGTTTGGGATCCAAAGCATTGGAGAAAAGCAAGCAGAATCAGCTATTGTAAGGTTTTATATAAATACTGATACAACCAAAGCAACCAAAGGCTTCCTGCATGCATGCACTCAGTACCAAGTAGAAGTTGCTTCAGAAGTTTTTTACTTAGAGCAAGAATTACACAAAGTTTAAAATCTTCTGAAGCCAAAGTTGCTTTGGAAGCTTTACACTATACTCAGAAATATTCTAAGTGTAAAATATTCCAAAGCTAAAGACCAAATCTTCCAAAGCCAAAAGATGAAGTCTTCCGATGCTTCAAAGACAAAGTCTTCCAAAGCCAAATAAAGTAAAGCCTGATTTCTTCCGAAGACAGAGAAGAACATGCTTTTCTCAGATGTACTTTTTCGTAAAGCTGACATACTTTCCACTACAACTCTAAAGACTCATCAACTTGCATGAGTTGGTGAAAAGGTCCATGCTTTTGAAACTATACATTAAGGTCTTGAGTATGTAACTTTCTACTTTATGTACTTTTATCCTTTTTGTAATATATTAGGATATGAGCTATGGCATGTCATAGTCACTACTCAAAAGGCAATCTGCCTTTTGACTCTATATTGATTCTGTTGTCTTTCAATGTTCCAACTAGCTTTCCAAGTATAGCCGGTTGTAGGATGTAGTATAAAGTATCTCAGGGTATTGTATTGTATTAAGACTTTATGTATTATAAGTCTTGTAAGAGAGCTTGAGATTAATATTCAACACTCTTGAAACCTTATATATTGTTCTTAAGTTCTATCTCATTGTTACTTGTGTTCTTTGCATCTTGTTCTCAAACCCGGTTCCGTATTTGAACTGCTAAGTGTTCTAACACTTTCCTCATTGTGAGACTGATTGTATTGACCATCCCTTAACCGATCCTGCAATTGGCATCAAAGCCTTCTAGGCTCTTTATTGTAAATCTCATCATATTAAATCTCCTCAGTTCTCACAAAACACTTAAGATCTTAAATGGCAGCATCGAAGTCTGATATGGAAATCGGTACCATGGTAAAGTCCCCACTGATCACTCCTGATGGTTTTGATACTTGGTGTTTAAGAATGGAAGGCTTCATCAAGTCACAAGATAGCAGGATGTAGGAGTCTGTTACCACAGGACCTTACATTCCATGCACTCTTTAGCTGCTACTGAAGGTGGCATGATTCCAAAGGAAGTGGCTGACTACTCTAAAGATAGAAAAAGAATAGATGTAGATTAGAAAGCCATGACTGCCCTCCAAACTGCTCTTCCAAATGCCATCTATAGAGGCATCAAGAAGTGCAAAACTGCTAAGTAGCTCTGGGATGCACTGAAGCTAATGTATGAAGGATCTACCAAAGCCAAAGAAAGCAAGAAAGACCTTCTGAAGCAGCAGTTTGAGAACTTCACCTTCAAACCAGGTGAAACCATGACTCAACAATAGTTTAGGTATGTTGAGATTATGGACAATCTGGCGGTGTTGGAGTAAAATTGGAGAGCATGGATGTTGGATCAAGTGAGGCCGGTGCAACCAAAACAACACTTGGAACATTGTTGGTGCCACTGTGAAAGACTTCTGAAGGCAAAAGCCGCACTTCCGAATATTATAGTTAAAAGAACTTTCGAACAGGAATCATGTCTTCTGAAGATATAGTCATCTCTCTTCCGAAGATCAAACACTTAGAAGATTTCAAGACAATGACTTTCGAAGCATAAAGTCTTGAAGACCAGCACAAGTCTCGAAAGAAGTAGACTCTTCCGAAGTATAAGTGGCTTCGGAATAACATGTTCTTCCAAAGCCAGTTTACCTTCGGAAGAACCCACTATGAACCGGTGGATATAAGTATGGTCCTTCTGATAAACCGCTGCAATCTTTGAAATACTGCATGGTGCTTTTCTACGCCCATGTAGTTGACCATACTTTATTCGACCGTTCATTCTTTATCAGTTAGTGCAGTTTTAGTTGGTAGCAAAAAGGTAAGTCATGGACATGTCATGACTACCTAATCTAGGATAGTATTTTATTCTAGATACCTTACTTCCAATGATGTAGTATTTGTATGGTATTAAGTTTCCAGCTAGTAATCATTTGTATAACTGGCTGTAGATAGTAGTATATATAGTTCTCATTGTAAACTCAGTTAACATGCTTGTAAGAGTCTTGTACACTTTGAGTTGAGAAGTAATATATACAAGTATCTTGAAAACCACTTCTTGTGTGTTGTTTACTTAGTATGTTATTATCAACTCTTAAAGGATTCTGTATCATCATCATTCGAGTGTAAATCAGTGAGTTCAAGAGAGAATACTTATGTTGGGTGACCAATATCAATCCTGCAATTGGTATCAGATCTTCTTAGGCTCTTGATTATGAGATCTTACCATCCCAAATCAACCTGTTGTATCACTCATACACTCACTTCATTCAAAATGGCCCTCTACCAGAAATCATCTGAATCTGAAATTAGAACGATGACTAAATCTCCTAGCATAACCCCTGATAATTTCAGATCTTGGTGCAAGCGTATTAAAGGATTCATTAGGTATCAAGATGGAAAATATGGAGATCTATCACCCATGGTCCTTACAAGCCAAATGTAGCAACACCGGTTGGAAATGGTGCTATGATAGAAAAAGTCATTGAAAACTACTCAGATGAAGACCTCAAGAAAATGGACATCGATAGCAAAGCAATGACTGTACTGCTTACAACATTACCAAACACCATAATGGTAGGCTTTGAGCACTGTCAGACAACCAAAAAACTCTTTGATTCTTTGACATTGATGTATTCTAGTTCCAATGAGTCCAAGAAAGATTCCCTGAAGCAACAGTTTTAAAACTTCAGATATGTTGCTGGAGAGACTGTCAGCCAACAATACTTCAGGTGTATGGACCTAATTTCATCACTTCAGTCTGGGGAGTAACTCTTGAAAATAGAGATCTATCAAGGAAATTCATGAGTGCACTTCCTCAGCAGTGGACTTTTTACAGTGTCTCTATCAAGAGGACATAAAATCTAAACACTCTCATAATGACTGAGCAATATGACAACCTTTATGGATACCGTGTAGAGATGGAGACTCAGAAAGGCCACTGGATGAGCAGAACCTCTTGCCTTCCTACTAGCAATGCTTTAGTTGTTGCTGAAAGCTCAAGACCCCCATAGTCTTAGCAGTTGCTGACTTACTCTTAGCAGCCGTCATGTTCCTCTGGGCCATACATCACCTTTCCTGAGACACCAAGGTCTCAACATGCTCAATTAGGTCCCTTCCAGGACAATTGTGCCTTTGTTTCAGGAAATGGGCATTCTAGTGATTTTCAGTTTTGCTTTGATGATCTAGAATGTTTTAGCCCAGATGATGTTGAATACATGGACATTGTCTAAAAAATGGCTCTGCTGACTTATAGAGCAAAGAACTTCTTTAAAAGAACTGGAAGGCAGTTCCCTTAGAACCCAACTAATAGCAAATTTGGGTTTGACAAAACCAAGGCCAAGTGTTACAACTGCAATCAACTTGTTCATTTCGCCAGGGAATGCAAAGATCCTAAATCCAATCCAGGAGCCACTCAAGCCTCCACACATCCTGCCACACATCAGGCTGCTGAAAAGTCAACTGAACAACAAACTGCTGCAGTTGCTCAAGAAGTTGACTGGAGCTTCATGGTGCAAGATGTGACCCCTTCTCAAGCACTCATGGCTGGAACTGATGACATCAAGGTATATGAATATCTTTGTACTCCAGATTGTATTGCTAAAGTCAAACTGTACTTGGACTATAATATGGAAATCAAATCTGATATTGAGTCCTTAAACATCTTAAAAGCTGATTTCAAAATGGCAGAAGCTGATTTTAAAAGAGAAGAATCTGACTATAAAATGAAAATTGAAGAGTTAGAAGAAACTGCATCCTCTTTAATACATGAACACTCCAATTATAGTGCTCAGATCAAAGATTTAATTTCCAAGTTAACTGAGGCTCAAGCCTAGCTAGTTATAGATGAGGCTAAAGCAATGAAGTATGCTATTAAAGAGCAAAACTTCAAAACAATTCTTGTATCATCCTCCCACTCAAAGACATGTTATCAAAACAAAGGTGGGTTGGGAACCAATGAAATTGCTCCACCACATTCTTATGAGTCTATAAGACAACTAAGATGTGGTACAGAAGAGTAAGAGGTTCCATCTGCTGACCCCCAATCTCATGAGAAGAAGAATGATACAATTATGGAGACCATTACAGGGAAGGATCAGGTAGGCAAACCCATCCTTACTAGTGATGAACAACCTCTGACCACCAAAGCAAGAAGAAACAAAGTCAAGGCAGCTAGGAAAACTGCCAAGAAAGTAGCTGAGTCCAAGCTGAAGATAGACCCAAAGCAAAAGAGTGTGTTTATCTCAGCTGGATTCCAAGTGGTTGAAATTTCTGATCCAAGAAAGAAGTTTGGTACCAGCACTCCTATCCAGCTGAAGGATCAGAAATTGAAGGGCAAGACTGTTGATAATGAAAACAAGTACAAGAAACAACAGTCATGACACCCCATGAAGAGTAACATTGAATGCATAATGTGTGGTTTGCACAACCACTTGGCTAAAGATTGTTATTACAATCCTAAAAGCACATATTATGCAAATAATGTTAAGAGAGAAGAAGTCAAGGAGGGTTTTATATTTGGACCTTATCACATGGTTTAAGGGTTGAGAAAAGGAAAACTTGTTTCTGAAGCCAAATTGCTTTTTAGAAAGATTTGAGATGAAGAATTGCAAGCCAGCAAAGACACCTATACCTAGAAATCACAATCTTTGCCCAGACTCTAAGGGGGAGGATACTGATCAACATCAGTATAAGGCAAATATTGGATCACTGATGTATCTCACAGCAAGTTGACCTGATATTATGTTTGCAACCTACATTTGTGCAAGATATCAGGCTGCTCCAAAGGTGTCTCACCTAGTTGCTGCCAAAAGTATCCTTCGATACCTCAAAGGAGCTCCCAAGGTGGGTCTCTGGTATCCTAGGAATCAAGATTTTAATATTTATGGCTACTCTGATAGTGACTACAGTGGCTGCAACATCAACAAGAAATCAACATCAGGAGGATGTTAATTTCTTAGTGGAAGGATAGTCTCTTGGAAATGGAAGAAGCAATCTTGTGTTTCAACATCAACTGCTGAAGCTAAATGCATTGCTGCTGCTAGTTGCTGTGCTCAACTGCTATGGATTCAAAATCAGATGTTGGATTATTGCTTCAATTTAATGGAGACTCCTATTCTCATTGATAAAAGAGTGCTATTTCCATTATAGAAAATCTAGTGAAGCACTCAAAAATAAAGCACATTGACATTAGGTATCATTTTATTAGAGATATTCATGAGAAAAATCTAGTCAAACTAGTCAAAGTTTACTCAAATGAAAAATATGCTGATTTGTTTTACAAAAAGGTTTGATGAACAAAGATTTAAGTATCTGATAACAGCTATTGGGATGATAAACTTTGACTAACTTATATCCTAAGAAAAACCTTTTAATATGTGTTTTGTCTATGTCGTACAACCTAATCCCTATTACAAAAGGTACTTCTTCCAAATCTGGTAAGTATAAGTTCTTCTAAAGGGAAACTTTCCCTCGGAAGATATCTTTATTTATCTTCCGAGGGAAACTTTTATAAAACATGTATTATCTTCGGAGAAGTTTTAAGCCTCGGAAGAACATTCAAACTGTTAATAAATTTGTTTCCGAAGTGACAAAACTTTTCATTCGGAAAGCCTTCTTACTCTTGAAAGTAAGATTATCTTACCTTCAGAAGTAAGTTTGGCTTCGGAAGACATTATATTCAGAAGACTCGTACTCTCGGAAGAAAGCTTTATTGTGTAATGTAAATCTTTGGACCCCACTTTGTAAAAGGTAAAGATTTTCTTAATGATGTTGGAATATTTAAATGACTTATCCTTCCCGCTCTTGTCAAATCATACCCCAAACTATCGTTTCACCTTATCCATCCGCCATTTTACCCTATTTAAATACTTTCGAATTCTTTCCTTAATCCTTTTACCCATTTACAAGCCCTAAGTGCTTCTTCATTTTCTCTCTCACTCTCCAGAATTACCGTACCCTTCCCGAATTTTTCACAATGGCACTGAACCCCCAACACAACCAAGCCGTGCTCCTTGATTCTTCAAAGGATGCCGACTTCTTTGAAATCATTCATTTTCTTACCCAGTCCACCTACTACACAGCCCTCACTGTTAACCCCACTGTTTACTCTAACCATATGGCCGAATTCTAGGCAAATGGTGAGAATGACACCTTGAATGAAATTAGGGTTACCAGATCAAAGATCTGTGGACAAGAGATAATCTTATCTGAACAAACAATCAGGGAGCACTTAGAGCTTCATGATCCTACTGAATTCCCTAAAACTGATTTGGAGGGCACAAATACCCAAATGGGATATGGAGGTGATGTAGGCAGGTCAACCGTTTATAAATTCAACATTTCCTACCACTAGAAATTCCTGCTTCACATCATTCTTCACTGTCTATCCAACAAATCAGGGGGTTGGGATCAGTTTTCCTATGATCTAGGATGCCTAGTTCATGGATTGGTAAAAGGCATCCGATTTAACTATTCCAGATTGATGTTGAACAACCTTGGAGGAAACCTTCAAAGGGAGACATTCTACATGTTTCCCAGGTTTATTCAGCATATAATCAACTGTGAGCTAGATCAAGACAAGCTCATCTGTGAAGCTACTCTTCTTGTCCCTCACATGAGGCTGGGCGTCTTCAAGACTCTGAAGAGGGTGTCCACCAACTTCACTTGAATACATACTGCATTTCTTCTAGGTATGATTAAGCCAATGGCTCCAGGTGACATCCCTGTAAACCTCATAGGTGTGAACCCACACAAGACACAACCACTGAAATGCCAATTCTTCCTACCCATCCCATCAGGTATACTTATCAGAGACGTACCAAGTGAACTCTTGTTCAATCTACTCTCATTGAACAAGTCCCTCCTGTTCAACATAAAAAGACTAGAGTGGAAAGATGGGCTCCCACTCAGTTTGAGTCCAACCATCCCCCTCTTTTGACCTCAATATGGGTATTGAGTCTCCTCAGTCTTAATCCCATGAGCCCCAAACCCAAACTGAAAGCCCTTTACGTGAGTCACTATACTCTCCTAAGCAACCAAAATGGGACAACCATATCATAGGCTTTATGCCTCTAGACATTGATGTAAGGCCCCCTTCCCGGGCACCTCACAGTTGGTCGTCATCACACATAAAACATATATTTGATATAAACTAAATAACATAATGCAGTGGAATTTATAAAGAGATACATTCTCATTTCATTACAAAAGCTTTTACAATGCATTACATCATTGACTCGAATACAAATAGACATGACATGTAACTTTTAGTGGTGAGAGGATTCCTTAAGTAATCTCGTTTATTTGAATCCTCAACAAACACCACCTTCTAATACAAAATTTTTAAACATAAAGAGTATTCCTCAAGTAATTCCGTACATCGGAACCCTTAAGGAACTCTTGACACTCTCATGCAACATACTTTGTTGCATGTATTATGCACCCGCACCCCGTGCGTTGCACGTTATCAAAAGGAGAATGCCATCTCAAAAGAGCTGAGTAGCCGCCTCGTGCCATCCTCAGCAACACTACCTGCCAACTGGAAACACATAAAAAGTCAGCGTTGCTGAGTGAGTTCTAGTTTTAT
>BJCN01122162.1:0-16793 GCA_018326445.1 Flaveria brownii
ATTAGGTGAATTCAAAAAAAAGTTGATATCATGTGTTAGGTAATGACATGTATAAATGTACAAATCACCTCTATTGACAAATTTAAAGTTTTGTAATGCCTTACTTTAAGTATTATTTCTATGATCGACACAATATATTAAAATAAAATAAAACAAACTAACTATAGCAGAAAAAGTTTAAAACAAACACTAGCATCTATTTAAACTCTAGGTTCCTGAAATTAACAAACAGTTGTATCACTTGAAAACACAACTATAGCCCGTATTAAGTAAGGACATGTATAAGTATGCTTTGGCCCATATTCCTAATGCTTTCAGTTTTAGAGAGAACAAAAAAGAATGAAAATATGAAGGAGAAAAATTAATCCGACAAGCTTAAATAAAAAGCATATTGGGTTTTAGTATTCAAATTTTTGTTTTGTTTTTTTTGGACAATTTTACTTATATAACCATCATAGATTTATACTTTTACCATTCTATTTTGATTACAAGAATGATTATGAGCAAAACAGAGAAAAATGTCTTCTTCATGACTAGAAATCAAGCGTACCAATCAAATGTAAATTTATGATATTACTGCAAGTAGAGTTTGCGTTTACCATAAAAAAAGTGAAAGTTTAGTGTTTTGTTATTGAAAATGTCGACTAGAGTTATTAATTACCGGTCAATGATTTATAAAATAAATTATCAAAATCCGTCTTCTAATAAATATAACAAACTGCCTCTGATAGCAAACATATTTTGGAACTTAGATAAGCATTTCTCGTGGCACCTTTGTTTCTTTTAAATTCTATTTATAATGAATATGTTTACCATGTCAATACTGTATTTCAATCAAAACATTAAACAAAATTAAAGCTTAAAGATTGCATAATTAGTTAGTTAGTAAGAACAATTTACCAAAGTTACAAATTAACCGTCTAATAAACATAATACTAATTCAAAGCTTAAAGATAGCATAATTAATTAGTAAGAACAATTTACCAACAAAAATATGTAAAAAATATTGACCTTAATTAAACTTTTTTAATCAAATATATTAGACATTTAGTTTTATACATATATTTGAAGGACTGTAAATTAGCAATGAAAATACCTTTCCATCACATGCTTACCTAATTCACATGAATAGCTTTAAAATTGTGTGTGCTAAATTAGCAGAGAGAGAGTGAGGGGTTCCATATAAGAAAGGGAAACTCGTGTTCTTGTGGTCCATATGCATACATTATATAGATTGGTACCCTACAAAATTGATTAAACTTCAATTTTGAGGCTTTTTTACGGTGAAATAATGACCCAAAAGCAAATTTATTTCATCATTTTTACATTATTAAACATCATTTAGATCTCAATAATTAGGTTCCATTATGACAGATATTTATTCAATTTGTTTACTTTTTCCCTTTTGACATCAAGTGAAGGATGCCCATAACCAATTAACTGTAAATACATACATACGCGCAATTTGTATAACAAGATCGAATAACAAATAAATATATAAACATTAGTATATACATCCAAGAACAATTCCCAAAGTGGGAAAATCTCCCCAAAATACTTACAATTCATGAAGCCAGTAGTTGCAGACCTACACACAACATATCTATGTATCTATCTCTATAAATGTGTATGTACGTGTCTGCGTGTGTTTGTGTGTGTTTATGTGTATATATATAGAGAGAGAGAGAGTGAAAGAGACCAGAATAAAAACACCAAAACAACCTTTGGCCATCAATACACATGATTCAGTTATTGGTTCACCTGCAAATTAAGGAAAAAAAAAGATTAGAAATTAAAAACATCCAGAAAATTCCACAAGAAAAAAACAAACAAATAGTGATTACTGAACATGAGTGCAAATCAAAATCAAATCTTTTATGATCTTGATGTATAATCTAGAATTCATATCAACAAGGCCTATCAGATGCTTCACTTAGCTTCCGTTTCATGCGAGTCCGGGCCAGAGTTCATATCAACCCAAATTCAAAGTCAATTCACACAATTAAGATAACCAATAAAACAGAAATTAACAAACAAGGAAACTATATCATAAAAATTAAAGATCAAGAAGACCAAATCAAGAAATACTGAAAATTTTTTGCATCTTCTGATTTTGATATTTTGATCCTATCTCTATCTTCCCACAGCTTTATTGAACCGCAAAGATTATTATAAAAAAACACAGATCCGATAGATCAAACTCCATGCAGTTCAAGAAAGCCGTGGAAGAACAGAAATAGAACCATTTTAATGGCTGTTTTGCAGATCCGCAAATCTTTATCATGATAACCCTAATTAGGGTTTTTGAAACAAACAGTTTGCAGAGGAAAGAGAGGAGATTGCAGGCTAAAGAGGGGAGGAGGGGGAGTATTTATAGGAGAATTGACTTCTTTTTACCACCAATCCCGAGAAGAATATAGGGTATAATGAAACTCATGATACCCCACCTTTTTCAGTTTTTACTAACTACTTTATTTATTTATTTATTTAATTATTAATTAATTTATTTGTTTGTTTGTTTTTTTATTAAATTGTTTATTGTGAAAGGTGAAACCGTATATCATTTCAAAATATGGGAACAAACGTTTAATATATCATATTGATCCTTGGATTTAGAGAATGGTCCACTTCATCATGTTATCATACATATATACCATATAAAATTAAAATAATTTATGGATATTATTTTTGTTTTTAATTTCAGTTTATATAAAAACTATAGTATGTAATGCTGCTACTTGGCTATTCATATTTTTTGAGAACGTTAATATTTAGAAATATGTTAGAGACCTATTTTGCAGTATTAGTTAAGTTTTATCTATATTAAACAGTGTTATAGGAATCGTTATGTGCTAGTCGGCTGGTGAGTTAACGATTAGGGATTAACCGGGATTAATCGGAACTAACCGGGATTAATCGGAACTAACCGGATCTACCTTCTGTGTATAATTTTGTAAATATATGTGTGAATCCTCGGATCGAAATTCAGAAATTATCAGTATTAAAATGACGATGAATTAATGAATGCGGAAAAATCAATAACTGTTGTTTAATTGTTTCTAATTGATATTAAATATCAAATATTGAATGTAGTTATGATAAACACAATTATAAAAACAAAGTAAATACATACACAATAATTAATTTAAATGTATTTCATTAATTTTCACTAATGATTACAAAGCATAATTATGACTGGTATGAACAAAGATTCTTCAAACGTATTGATGTTGATGATGTGACGGCGGCTAGGGTTGAATGGTGATGTGATATGCGACAGCTGTAATATTGCTTATTGTGTTCCACCTGATGTGAAACCTAGGACTCATATTTATAAACAATTATGAGTCAGCTAAGGAAACACCGGATCTCTTGAGATTTGAAATTGACTTGTTGACTTGTTGACTTATTGAATTTGTCAAATTCATACAAGTGTCTTCGTCTTCCGTAGGAATCTTGTCTTCCACAGTAACTCTTGTTCTTCCGTAGGAGACTTGTCTTCCGCAGGAACTCTTGTTCTTATGTAGGAGCTTGTACTTCCGCAGGAGTCTTCACTTTATCTTAAGATCACATGGATACTAATGATCATTCATGGGAGTCTTGTAGGAAACATATCTACGGATTAACAAAGTTGTTCATTCGTAGATGTTTCTTACACAGCCAATTACCGAAATTCACCAAGTATATTGTTTTCGCCTGTCATCATACACATTAAGCAACATATATATATACATATATATATATATGGGTTAACCTATATACTCAATGCATATATATATACTGATAGACAGTTACAATTATTTATTACAAGAATTGATTAAAGTTCTAAGCCTAAATAAATTGATCTAGACCTATTCTCTCTAGATCTAATAATATGTATATAAAATAATAATTTTATACTATTATATGAATTAATTTACAAGTTTTTGGGAGATAATTTGTAATTTGGTAAATATTGAGGGGTTAAATGTTAGAATTCACAAAATTAAATCATTTAACCCTATTACCCCATCGTTCAATCCTGCTGTTCTCCTTTCTCTTTAGTCGTTCCAATACTGCGATGCTAAATCCTCATCGGAATCGGCAAATCAGGCTCCTGAATCAGTAAATCAGCGGTTTTAGATGTTGGAATACCACCGATTTGGATGATTTGGTCTGCATGGGTGCAACTTTGACCAATTTTAACTGATAAGTGTATAGCACCTCCAATTTAGTGAAATTGAAATTGCTAACCTTCTACTAGCGACTAAACGCTGACTAATCGGAGGCTAGTCGCTATTTTTACAACATTGTTAAAAAGGTGAAAAGGAGTCATAAAACATGTTTGCGTATGGAAGTAAGGGTTTTTTAAACTTCTCAAAGCTAAGGATATATTTTCATAAGTACATCCAAAGTGGAGTTAGGGTGTGGGTTAACAGGGGCATAACAGAATCACCGTTTTAAGGGGTCTCGGGGCTGAAGAAAAATCTCAGCATACCGGTGATGAGCCCCCAATGTGCATACCCATCCTTAAAGTTAATTTGACCGTTGATGTGTTTATTAGGGTGTTTTTTCCATAAAAAGTTACCTTATGTATCTATTTTAGCTTTGCTTTAATCCATTCAAAAATCTCATATTTTATCAACTTTTTTTACCACAATAGATTTATTTTAAGTTCCAACCTCTTCATACGATTGATCGGTTTTAACGAGAAAACAAGTAGCCGTTATTTTTAAATTTGTTCATGGTGGTGATGTCATTATTACAAAAACTTGAAGACACTGTTGTGAAACCTCAACCTAATGGACATGTTAGCGTATGAATACAACTATCGAAATCATAAATGGAAAGTTGAAAGATGAAAAATGAAAATTTTCCAAGTATTCGTGAATTTTGGATCATAATGTACTGCTATGGGTCCTAGATAACAGTCCGCCAAAGAAGATGGTTCGATATAAGGAAACAAGGTCTAATAGCAGACTGCGAAAATGGTATGTAATGGTCCGCTACGGTCATTGCGAATCGGTAAGGTATATCATAATGGTATGAAAGGAACTTTTTATAGCAAGATGCAAATATGCCATTTGAAATATGTAAATATTCCATATAGCATATTCTAGATAAAACCCCAAAAATTTGGTTTTCACACTACTTTTCAACCCATCTAATCTCTCTCTCTAGAAAATGCTCTACTCTCTCTATAGAAAACACTTTATTCTCTCTTTCTCTCTCTATCTCATGATAGTTTCAAAGCTTGTATTTGCACTCCTTGATGTTTATTGGACTTAGGAGTGACGTCTTGAGGCTCGATTCCATTGATACACCATATTTATCTTCTAAATATGAGTTAGTACTCATTATGAGGGTAAATATGATATTTTAAACTCTATTGTATTGTTGGTTCGCTCGGTGGTGGATTTGTGGTCTTTAAGGATTGATAGAAAGTTCAGATATGTTGTGGTAAGGTTCTAAACTCCTAGATTATGCATCATCGAGTATTATGGGATAAACTGAGGTTTTGAAAATAACCATAATGGTAGATGGTAGTTAGGATGCATTTGATTGTTATTTTAAAGAAAATGACCACGTTGTGGTAAACGAATTTTTCACAGGATAAAGTCTGAATATGGTACGCAATGGGAAAAACATGCATGTGACTTAACTTTTATGGTTAGCATGATAAAGTAGAAACGAAAATGTTTTTATGATATGGCATGGCAGGTCAATCTAGTCACCATGTTCGTTTGAGCTTTAATGGGAAACGATGACCAAGGGTAGTGGAATCCCTAGCCTGAGGTCATTAACATGAGTAGGTTCGGACAGATAAATCAACTTTCGGTGAGGAATGCTAAGGGGTGATATGTATGAGGTAACAACTTGGCATGGATATTTGTATGTTAAAGGGTTACAATATGCTTGTCAACCAATGTATGGACACTTATAAAAAACACTCATCCCTGTAAGTCTAATCTTCCCCTTTTGTCTAAAATATTTAGTTTTGTATCCAATCCAGGTAAGTGATTTAATGAAATTGTTTTAGTCACAAGAGCTAAGCACATGCAAATCACTAAGGTAGAGGGAGGATTATTGAGTAGCTCAAACCTTGGGCCTGGGTGTGTTTAGTAGGATCCGATCTAGGTGAGAAAAGCCACACTCTTTTGTTAGATACTCAAACTAAGGCCACAATGAGAACTATGGATAGGATTGGACTAGTTCGAGGCTATAATGGAGAATATGGATAGTAATAGGGGATCATGATAGTCTGAGGCCATAGAGATAATCTATGGATAAGACTAGCGCTAGCTGGAGGTCATACAAGACATTTTGGATAGGGTTGAGCTGGATTGATGGTAGGGGATTCGGTCAGCCATCATGCCTTTAACCTAACCTCCTATTGGGCATAGAATAAAGCCTAGAGTTGCACAAATAAGGTAAAAAACTGATGCCTGTTGCCATGACTTTGGTATAGATTTGATTTGTTTCTATTTTCTTACATATTTTGTCATGATTGTCTAACTCATTTAGTGTCATTGGTTATGACTAACTAATAACATTGTTATTAACATGCTTTAGCCCATGATGCATGTTCAAGAGGTGCCTGAAAGTATTAGCTAAGTCAAGGTGACTTGGAGATTTTTATATGAATAAAATCTTCATGTAGAGGATGTTGTTGAGTGAAACCTGCTTGGGGCAGTGCATTTGTTCAATTCTTTGTAAATTGAACACTATGGATGCATGGAATTTTTTAATCATAGTTAAAAGTTTAATTCGGTCTAGCTTTGTGGTCTTGAACGTAAATTCTTTCATTGTAGAATATTATGTATGTGATATAACAGACCGTGTCTGTGAAGTGGTGTGACACCCTACATTTATCCCACATCGGTCGTGGACAGGAGAGATTCCTGGCTCATAAGGAATGTCTGGTCTCTAATATCACCAACGCGTTTTAGGCGTATTGGCTGTGGGTGAGAGGAGAACTCTACACTTAAGCGTGCTCAGGTGACAGTAATCCAGGGATGGGTGACCTCCGTGTGAAGTTTTCACGTGGGCGACCAAAAGCGAAAACGTGAGCTCCTCCTGGGCAAAGCGGAGAATATTGGTGGTATGAGAGGCCGGGTATTACATAATGGATGTGGGACATACCTCACCGAGGATGGTGACTTCTCGGGCTCATCGAGGATGATGAGTCCAAAGGGGGGGTGATTATGACACCCTACATTTATCCCATATCAGTCGTGGACAGGAGAGAAACCTGGTTCATAAGGAATGTCAGGTCTCTAATAACACCAACGCGTTTTGGGCGTATTGACTGTGGATGAAAGGAGAACTCCACAGTTAAGCGTACTCAGGTGGCAGTAATCCAGGGATGGGTGACCTCCCTGGGAAGTTTTCACCTGGGCAACCAAAAGCAAATCCGTGAGCTCCTCGTGGGCAAAGCAGACAATATTGGTGGTATGAGAGGCCGGGTGTTACATAATGGTATTAGAGCCACTCCAGTGTCGTTCAGGATGTGGGACATACCTCACCGAGGATGGTAACTTCTCGGGCTCATCTAGGACGATGAGTCCAAAGGGGGGTGATTGTGACACTCTACATTTATCCCACATCGGCTATGGACAGGAAAGATTTCTGGTTCATAAGGAATGTCTGGTCTCTAATATGACCAACGCGTTTTGGGCGTATTGGCTGTGGATGAGAGGAGAACTCCATAGTTAACCATGCTCAGGTGGTAGTAATCCAGGGATGGGTGACCTCCCTGGGAAGTTTTCACCTGGGTAACCAAAAGAAAATCCGTGAGCTCCTCTTCGGTAAAGCGGACAATATTGGTGGTATGAGAGGTGGGTGTTACAAGTGGGGTGTGACAATTGTTATGTCAAGAATGCATGTGCACGAAGGAAACCAAGATGAAGCCCATGATTGCCTAGTTTCATGTTACTTCTCTAATGACAACCTAACATCCACCTATCGAGACATTTCAACAAAGGTTTCCTATGGAAAGTAGATGTATTTTCATGAATTATCGTTAGTTTAAAGATGAATATAGGGTAATTACAGATGAACATTGAGTACTTTTAAATGAGATATGATACAATATTAAAAATGCATTTTAAGTTGTAACAACATTGTACACCAGCTATTTGTTAACTAGAAACTCGAATGCCCACATCGTGTGTGATACTCGAAATGCCTATACTAGTCTAACACGAAACAACATACATTGTTCATTAAATCAATAAATGTCATTATGGAATTTGTTAACCCGAATGACATCACTAGAAACTCAAAATGCTGATATTGCGCACGAAAAGAAGTTTTTGGTACATCCTCTTCTCTAATCTCTAACTAATGGTATTCAAATCTAGATCAATCTTAAAGAACCAACTCACCCATTGTAACTGATCGAATAGGTCTTCTATATGCGCTAAAGGTACTTGTTCTTTACTATAGGTTTATTAAACTTCCTATTGTTGATGCATATATGCATATTAACATCTTTCTTCTTTACAAACAGGATAGAAACACCCCAAAGTGAAATGCTTGATCTAATGAACTTTCTTCCTACTAGTTCCTCCAATTGGGCAATCAACTCTTATATTTCTGCTAGATTCAACTAATAGGGTGGTTTTGCAATGGTCTAAGCTTGTGTTGTTGAATATGTTTAAAATTCTATCTTCTGATTAGGTGGCATTCTAGGCAAGTCCTCCTGAATTACCTCTGGGAAATTAAATGCCATGGGCATGTCTTTCATCTCTTTCAATCTCATTCTATCATCAGTGACATAAGCCAGGTAGACCTCGCATCCATTCCTCATATGACTTCCAAATTTAATCAAATAAATCACCTTAGGAAACATACTCTCTTTGTCCCCTTGACCCATTATTAAACTTCTATCCAAAGCATTGAGATAGAACATTTTTCATTTACACATAATTCGTGCTTCATTTACAGCTAACTAATCCATTCCCTATATAATACCAAATCCCCTAAAGGCTATTAAGTATATATATGGCCCTTAGTCCCTATGAGGTAATCTTAAGTAGCTTCAACTACCTAGGTGATTTTACCAATGGCAGTCTCTACTCTAAGGTCACTTCTACCATTATAGCCTTGCATTTTAGTCACGAACAAAATATAGGTTTTATGAAACTTTTCATCTACAACTAAATAAAAATTAACAAATGCATAAAGGTTATTGGCAAGGTTCGTAGTTGACACAACGTTAAAGGCCACCCTTTCCTCCTCCTATGTCAAGGCATAAGCCCTTGTTATGGTCTTCAGTTTCTCAACAACTTTCTCTTTTCCTCATCCACCTCCGGTTTTCTACAATTGGTAATTCCTGACCATGTAACTAGACTCCCTATAGTGATGGCATTTGATTCCATTTGGAGCATAACTAGAGTAGTTCCCCTATTTTATACCCTTGCAACACCCATACGTCAAATACCTCACTCAATATAGTGCCTCTTTCAATATTTCTCACATGATTCACGAGCTTCACCATCACTTTCTTGCCATTCTTACCATGAAGATTTCCACATGTTCATTTACCAACTAAAGTCATCTTCTTTTATGGTTTTTCCATAACCATTTCCATTAAAGATAACTCATCAAAAAATTAAGCTCCACAACTAATTTCAACTTTTGCTAGGCACTTACCTTATTATATTCTGAACCTAGGAACATAATCCTCAAACATAACATCTTATCCTTCTCTCCTTGGGAATGACAAGATAGTGCCCTGAAAGTTCTATTTCATTGAATATTGAAGTGTACTTTCAATGTATCATCGACTCAGCCTTTAAATTCAAAAATTCCATCTTAAAGCTATCAAACTCATTTTGCAAGCAAAACTTCTTGATGACTAACCCTTCCCACTTTATGTGATCATTCTCCTACTCACCCTTAGCTTGTTCTATTATTTCCCACTAATGCATCACCTCAGTTTTGAACAAAACTTTGGTAAATTTTGCAGCTTACTCTGTGTGACATTTACTTATTTTGATGGTGGCTTCCATTATTTACACCTAGTTAAAAGTGGCAACTAAGTCAATCTTTCCATCTTCTAAAAGTGGGTTATAGCCTCTAAAATACTTTTACGAGTAGCAACATGCAAACATTACGTCATTGGCCATTATAGTCAGCCCTCTAACAACTGGGTGTACAACCCTAGTGGTTCACCACATCCTAGAAATGACATATGTGTTCCTATGGAGGTGCACCGTTCCTCCTGTGCATCATAAATCATACCTCATTTTATTCTTGTAAGTAGAACCTATCAATATATCAAACACAATCTAAGTCAGTTATTGTTTAAGCCTTTTGTATGTTATATATCAAAAATCAAGTAATATACTATCATTTTCTATTCATATAGAAAACTCAAAATTTTTAGAACTTATATTAAATGAAAATCAAACAAAATCTTTTTGAAATTTTTCTGTCATATTTTTAACTCACCCTAAACCAAAAAAATTTTTGACAACCTTTTGATTTTCTCACCATAAAATTATGACTATCAAAGGAGAATTACAATTTTAACAAACATAGTAAGAAAAATATTTAGGAAAAGATCTGAATTAATCATCCAAAATTGATCATTTCTAAAGATTTGACTAGAAACTTAATACGAGAATAATCTAAAGCCTTGGTGAACAAGTCAGTAATATTTGCACCAGATGTGATTTCTTTTACATGTATAAGTTTTCTACCAAAAGAATCATGAATGAAATTCATGCAGATGTCTATGTGTTTCACCTTAGAATGCTGAATGTTATTCTTCATAATATTTAGAACTGTATAGTTATCACACCAAATAATGGTGTTATAGATGTTTAGGCCTTAATCAGTAGTTGTTGAATTCAAACAATTTAGGAATAATAGTTTAATTCAACCATGTATTCAACTTTTGTAGTGGATGTGGAAACATTGTTATGCTTTTTACATTGCCATAAGATCAACCTATTTCCAAAAAATTGACATCCACCTATTGTTGTTTTACGGTTTAAGTTACAACTACCATAATCACTGTCAGTGTAAGCATATAAACTGACTTCAGAATATTTAGGATACGAAAGCCCTAGTTGTGGTTGGCTTTTGAGATACTTAAAGATTTTCTTGATAACTTTCATATGTGATTCGTTTGAAATATTCTAATAACATGCACACTGACAAATAGGAAAAATAATATCTGGCATGCTTCTAGAAAGATACATCAAGGAGCCAATCATGGATCTGTACAAATATTAATCAACATCCTCACCTGTTGTACCTGGAGCTAAAGTAGGACAAGAAGACATAGGAGTTGGAACAATCTTAGATTCTTGAAATTTTTATTTATCTAGGATAGTCTAAACATACCTTTCTTGATGAATTAAGATACCCTAATCATCTTGTTTCACTTGAATTCCTAAGTAAAATAAAATCTCACTAAGAGAAATCTGAAATTTCTTTTTGACTACTACTTCAAACTCCTTGCATATATCTTCATTTATAGATCCAAAGATAATGTCATCAACATAACTTTAAACAAGGATAAGATCATCACCAATCTTTTGTATAAAAAAGTTTGATTAATAGCTACCTTAATATAAATATTTGCAAGAAAATGTTCAGTGCGAGTGGTACACCAAGCACATAATGCTTGATGTAAACCATAAAGAGCTTTCTTTAACTTGTAAACATAATCAGGATGATTTGGACATTCAAAACCAGGAGGTTGACACACATAGGTTTCTTCTTTCATTTCCTTATACAAGAAACTAGTCTTGACATCCATTTGATACACTTTGAAGTTTATGAATAAGGCACATGCCAGAAATATACGAATATTTTTGTCTAGCTACAGGAGCATATACTTTTACATAATCCAAGCCTTCAACTTAATAGAATCCCTATACAACAAGTCGAGTATTATTGTGAACATAAAACCCTTTTCATCAGTTTTGTTGTGAGATGTCCACTTTGTTCCAATAGGCAACTTATCCTTTGACAGATCACATAAATGCCAGACATCAAGTTTCTTGAATTGCATCAATTCATCCTGTATTGCTTCTACCAAATTGTTTTCTTTTAATGCCATTTTAATATTCTTGGGCATAGTTTGAGCAATAAAGAAACTTGTACTGATTGCCCCTGACTGACTTCGAGTATGGACACCATCAGATGGTGGAACAATAATTTCATAATTTATGAATTCTTAGTTGTGGAATAGCATCTTCAGCAATAACTTCTTCCAAATTAGAAATATGATCAACAGGCTTATTTTTAATAACTTCGCCTTCCAGATGATATACAATCATCTCTTCTTGTGGATTATCACACATAGGAGTTTCCAATATAACTTCCTCAGTAGAGGAGTCATCAAATGGTACTCGAATAGTTTCAACAGCAAAGTCTTGTGTGGAAGATGTAGAAATATCTGGAGGAGCAGAATTGTGTTTAATAACAGGTTCTTGATCTACCAAAACATTTGAAGAAGCATGTTCTTGTAAAGAAGTGGAAGAATATAGTTGATCATCATGAAGATTTAAGGATGAAGTTTGTTTTGAAGTAATACCAAAATTATTTGATAAGGCGATAAAGGTTGCATCAGAGAAAATATCAGATAATGTCATGCTGATTCAACTGGAATCTACAGAAGTAGAAGAAGTAACAATCTTAGCCTTTGCGTCAAATTTTGATTTCAAATAAGTAGTATATAGCAAAGTACAACAACAACCAAATGCTTTAAAATATTTGAATTTACTTTTATATTTAAAGAATATTTAATAAGGAGTTTTTATTGTTGTTTGTTAATCAAAACATGATTCTAAACATAACATGCAGTATTGACTACTTAAGTCCAAAAGAATAAAGGTAATTTTACAACTCCAATCAAGGTTTGATTTCTTCTTTTAGCAACTCAATTTTATTCTGGAATTCTTGCAACACTAAGTTATCTGGCTATGCCCTTTGAATCATAAAATCATTTAAGATATGATTACAAAATTTAATTCTATTATCACTTCGAATACATTTGATTTTCTTATTAGTTTGATTTACCACAAGTGTAATAAACTTTATTAGCAAATATGAAGTTTCATCCTTTGTTGCTAAAAGAAAACCGAAGTAAATTTCAAAAACTTATCAGTAACAACTAAAAATATAGTCGTCTTCCCAGACTTAAAACACTAACGGGACCGAAACAGTTCCATATGTAATAATTGAAGAATTCAATCAATATAATTGTGAGTATTGTGCTTATGAGTAATTTTATGTTTTTTACCCTTGGAACATGATAGAAAATATTCAACAAGTTGAAATTCTTTTATTGGTAGACCAACAACATGTTTCCTCTCACCAATCTATTCGTATTCTTGATATTGACATGCCCTAGTCGATGATGTCATAACGTTAAATCACTCTCCGAGACTTTTAATAACAAGTAGGATGTCATTAACAAAGAATGTGAACTATTCATGTCTAACAAGTAAGTATATTTGTCTCTCGAAGTTTTCAGTAATACCTATTTATCAGGTATTACGAAACTTAGTTTGATTAATATTCTTTTGAAGTAAAGTGTGTTGAATAGTTTTTATCACATATTTGAGACACACTTAGCAAATTGTGTTTTAACACCTCAACATAGCTTACATCCTCAAAACTCAAGACTCCGTTAGTCACAATACCTTTCTTGGTGATCATACCTCAAAACGCAAAGATAACATATCTACTATTGTGTTGTTAAAAATTGTGTAATAGTGAAATGTTACCAATCATATGTCTAGAATGCCCGCTATCAACATGCCATAAGCTATCATAGTTCACCTTTGTTGTTCCTAAATATGTTAAGAAATCATTTAGTTTTAGAAACCCAAGCCATCATTGACCTAAAAGCATTATGTTTATCTAAGTACGTTACTAATTTCAGTATTATATCCCATTTGTCATTAAATGTATTAACATCAACAGGTTCTGAAACTATTGTTTTCATTTTGACTTTCCATACTTGAATGGGCATTAACAATTTTGTATCATGTTTTCTTATATTCTTACATAAGGGCTTGATCTTTCTTTCATCAAAATCTTGAGATTGTTTGATCTTATTAATTTTTTTTTGTTTTAGATTTATCTTTGCTTTGGCAACAAAAAAATGTTTTTGATTATATAAATAGAATTATAAAATTGTTGTCTGCATATTGATTTGTGTTGATGAATGCAATTTCTTTCCTTATGATTTGGTTTCCCACAAATAAAGCAACATGAATTATATATCTTATCTGAAGGATACAATTTAGTTACACTCGTGTTTTTTTCAATCTATTTGTGATAACCCATGAAGTTATCATAGATCCGGCTTTATTATATCTTTGGCCAAGTGATTTTGTAACAGATTCTCTTTTCTTCCTATTAACATTTACTGTTCTAGCTTGATCTGAAAGTGGTGAATTTTCTTTATCTTTTGATCAGACTCTATAATGAATGTGGCATGGTTAGTGTCTTTGGACATTTTGGAAATAGTTGTTGGAATTGGACCGGTCTTAATGACACCTAAACTACACACATCTTGTTTAATAGAGTTAGAATCATGAGGAGATTTATTTTGAAAGAATCAAGAGTACATTTCTTTAAAATATAGTCTTTCTTATCTATATTGTCTTTTGAAAAAAATATGTTTTTCAATTAAGTTTTCAAGTCGGATGATGTTTGATCCAAATTTCTTTGTTAAAATTTTTGCCACTGTGCATAATCTTTGCAAATAGCTTTCTTGTTCTGTTGAACGTGTAGATCAACCATTCTTAAAAATAGAAAAACCAAGCTTCTCATTAACAACTAGTGATAAATTACAATCGGATAAATTTTCAATATAAATCTTATTTTATTATTTTAAAAATATATTTTATCATCATTTTTCCATTCTTTCACCAATCCATCTTTCTTCAAACTTTCTACACAGACATTAAAATAATTGATTTTAGTTTCAGTTTTTGTGTTGGATCAACAGTTAAAGAAATGTTGACTGAATGTTTAAGTCACAATGTGGCTAAAATCCCAGACCATAGCTCAAATTTCATCTATCAAGTTAACTGATAAATGCATACAAGAGTAAATATGATTAATGGGAGGATAAATTTTGGTAAATCCAATACCACTCTTACCACCATTAATTTTCTATGTCATTTGGGATTTTATAATTCCTTCCACCATCTTTGATGAATGTTTAAATTTCTCAACTGTAAGCTTAGCTGATATGAGTTCACTAGTTAATTTATTTATTTCCAAAGGCAATTCATCATTACGTTTTGTCAAATAATTATTTGTCCATTCTTTATCATAAAGATTTAGTTGTAATTGATAAATTGCTTTGTTTAAACCTTCTAATTTTTCTTTGAAAACCTTTTTATTTCATATGTGCTTACGAGCCTGATATTGAAGTTTTTCAACTTCTAATATCAAGTTTTTATTGTGAACTCTATATTTTTGAATTTTTCAATACACGAGTTAGAAAACAGATTAGTACATACCTCATATATGATATCAGAATTTCATCATTCTGTTCTTTCTTAACTGTTGTTTGAGTAGTCTCAACAACATTGTGCAATCTTTCATCTTTTATCTCTGTAACACCCAGATATTTTTATAGACGAGAAAGAAAAGATAAACTCGAATAAAAGAAGGAAACATAATTTAACAAAAGTTGAGGGTTAAAAGTGTCTAAATGACAAAAAGGATAAAAGTTGGTACAAAAGTGGGCATGGCCGCCCACTCTACTCTGCACACCAACTTTCATTCGGTTTTAGAGAGAGAAACAACAGAGAATTCGAGTTTCTAGAGAGAGGAAGAAGAGGAGTTCGAATTCAAGGTAAGAATTCTTTGTTTTGAGTTGTTCTTAGTCGGCCTATGCCTCAATTATATGCTTATGTGTGTTATTATATGTTCGGGTTGTGTGTTTTAGTGGGTTTTAGGTGTTAAAAACGTCTGAGAAGCTCAAGTGAAGGGTTTAAGCTCGAAAGCTGCATAAGGTGAGTTTCTAGGACCCCCTTTTAACATGTTTTAAACGATTTTGGGGCTGGAAATACATGTAAGGATGTTTTTACAAAAATAGGTTTTTCACCCGTATGTGTATGCATGAATATGTATGTGGGTGGGTGCAAGTTTGGGTTTAAATATGTAGTTATATTCATGATATGATGCTTAGAATGTTAGTGTTAAGTGTAGATCATGATATATGTTGGATTGGGAATGATTTATGTTGAATAAGTGTAATTAGGTTGCCCATGCGCCCAACGGTCAAATTTCCTAAGTGTTCCCAATCGCCCAGAAACCCAAACGCCTAAATAGTGCCCAACCACCTAAGTGTCCAAGCGCCTAAGTCAGGCCCATGAGCCTGAATAGTGCCCATGCGCCTAGAATGTTACCCGAATGACTAAGTCTTGGGCCATGCGCCCATATAGTTCCCATGCGCCTAAGCGTTCCCATGCTTCTAGAAGGCCAAGCGCCTGCATATTGCCCATGTGCCTGCATAGTGCCCATGCGCCTAAGCGTTCCCATGCTTCTAGAAGGCCAAGCGCCTGCATATTGCCCATGTGCCTGCATAGTGCCCATGCGCCTAAAAACTTAGAAATACTTTTAAGAGGTTTTAACAGGAAGATCAATTTTTCTATAACAAAATCTTCTATACGAATGTGTTAAAATAAAATTTTTTCACGCTGACCTGGTATCACGGCCCTAGCCAGGGGCGTTTCCCCTTGGACCCCACTAAGGCCTGCTGCCCCTAGGACCCCGCTGTCAGGGGCTGCCGCCCCCGAACCCCCGCTGTCCCACGGAGGGTCGGT
>BJCN01122233.1:0-16600 GCA_018326445.1 Flaveria brownii
TTAACGGAATAAATGGACGGGGGTTAGTGTTCCGGACTTAATTGTGACAAATCTTAAATCATAGTGGTTAAATCGGACGTTTTTAAACTATTGGATGAAAATAGTTATAATCACCAAACCATAAGGACTAAAAGCGTAATTTACTCTAAAAACTATATGTTTCATATATTGTTCAAATATGAATTTTTCTTACGGAATTTAATTTAAGAGGGCTGTAAACGAAGTTATATGAAATTTGATTACTAATCAGTATTTTTTTATTTAATCTAAACTAAGAGATAATTATTAATCGCTAAATAGTTATCATGATTCATATTGTTCATTTAAGTCAACTTAGAAAAAAATAAACGCTAAACAACAAACATTGTTAATACATCTTTCGCTTAGATCATGTAATTTTAAACGACGTTGCTATTTATATATTCAAAAGATTGAAATAATATTTAAAACTTAAGCGATTATTAGTGTAAGAAAAAAAATAAGGGTAAAATTTTGCTAGAAAAAAACATTAAAACTTTTATTTAACATTTTTAATCGCGAGCAAATCTTGAAGCAACCAATAAGATTGTTACTTTATAATTTTAAGTTCATGAGTGTAAATTGTGAGAAACGCCCTCTTATCTCTATCTCTATATATAATAAACGAAAATGCATCCTTATTTTAGACAACATATGTCACGTGTCGATCACTCACACCACCTCTTCATTCTAATTAAAAAATAAGTGCGGATCCTTTGTCCGACCCGTTTTGTAAACGGGTTACAATAAATGCCCTAAAACCTAATCCTCCATCAGTGTTTTCCATCCGCCAAGGCGATTGTAATGAGGAGGCTGTGCGATCTGTAGCAGCCTCATCCTTTGCAACAAGTGTTGATGATCAGGCTCACTCGCTATTATAAAAAAAACCCAACATCCAAAAGTTTATTATGATAAAACCTTTAACGCATCTGAAATATATTACTCAAACCCATAACATAGATGTTAGAAAATAGAAAGTCATAAGATTGTCTCCAACAATTGTAAGTTGTAACCCAAAAGAAAATATTTGAAAAGGAAAAACAAAACTGGCCTCACATTCTTAAGAAATTACGAATTGATACCTGCACAAATAGTAAGTGGTGATTAATCTCTCAACTGAACACAACACACAGACACACACACACACACACACACACCTGTTGAGATATGACTTCATCCTCTGCTATGGCGAGTCTCCATCTTCCTTCATCTTCAACTCTTCTTCCTCATACCAAGGTTCTTTCTATCTCTCAACACACACTCACACACACACACTCACACACACTCACACACACTCACACTGTGTTTATAATCAGTTTTGCTCTAATCATGTGTAAACTGAACTCGAGTTTCTCCAAAGTGATGGTTTTATGATACTCGAGTTCTGATAACCGAAACACCGACTTTCTATTGAAATAGAAATGAATCGATGTGTGATTGTAGGTTAGTGATGTTAGGGTTCTTAAATTGGTATGGATTACTATCTCTCTGTTGATCACAATCATAGTTTGTGATTGATTACATAGAATATACATCGATTCAAGTTATTCTAGTTTCTATGACACCTCGGTAAATCGGTAATTAAGAAACTCTATCTAGGCAAACAAAATCAAGAGATTACAACATAGAATCGTGATGTAACCACTGTGTTCATGTATGGCCCCTACAATCTGATTTGAGGGGAAAAGTGACAGTTAGGTTTGATTCAAGTTGTTTTGTTCTTTAATTTGTCATTTGAGAATGTATAAACCACTGTGTTCATGTATGGCCCCTACAATCTGTGAAGCCTGTTCAATATAATAATGTATATCCTCATCATTGGGTGAAATGCCATCATAGTCATCAAATTATCATGTCTAATGTCTTAGTTAAGATGCATCACACTCTTGTGTTCTGTTTTCAGAAATGTTGAATCATTCACTAATGAGTTTTCTGCTATCTGATTTCAGTTGAACCATGTTAGTATTTGTCCAATTGTTGTAAATATACCAGCAAGGAAAACAGTTATCCAAAAGGTTTCTGGAAACAGAAATCCTCGCAGGCATTTTGTGCTTACAGAAGCGAAAACATCGTTAGAGGCAGACGTACATGCAAAAGAGTCAGTTACCCCTGAAGGCGATGACAATGGTAAACCCTTTCAATCTTTTCTAGGTTTCCAGTTGCTTAATCTTAGAATGACAAGTTAACAGCTAATGTGTAAGAATATCGAATGACATAACTGCACAGTTCCATTGATCATTGTTGTTAGAAGTAATATTAGTCAAAAACTGTTCTTTTAACTGTCATACTATCCTTGCAGATTTTGGAGTTGTAAATCTTCACCATGTGGGGATTCTATGTGAGAACCTCGAGCGATCACTTCATTTTTACCAGAACCTATTGGGTATGCTGCATTTTCCTCGTCTAAAGCATGGTTTCACGCTTCATCTTTCTGGTTGATTAAAGCTAACCTTTTTATGTTCTATATGACAGGTCTCAAGATAAATGAGGCCAGACCTCACGATAAGCTCCCATATAGGGGCGCATGGCTCTGGGTTCGTACTGAGATGATTCACTTGATGGAACTGCCAAATCCTGACCCGGCAACAGGCAGGCCCGAGCATGGAGGGCGAGATCGTCATACCTGCATTGCAATTCGTGATGTCTCAAAGCTAAAAGCTATTTTAGATAAAGCTGGTAATTATTCTTTAATCTATATTCAGATATGTTTTATATGGGCCCAGGCTATTGGACTTTATTTGGGTCGGGCCAAGTCGGCTTTGAGATAAATATTCCCAGCTACACACCAGGCTTTTAGGACCAGGCCCAATCTGGAGTTTACTGGACTGTGCTTGAGGCCTTTTTTTAGCCCAAGCCCATTTGAACACTTATTTAAAACACTAATATCTAAGAATCTTATTCCAGGTATTCCTTACACCCTTAGCCGCTCTGGAAGACCAGCAATCTTTACAAGAGACCCAGATACAAATGCACTGGAATTCACACAGGTTGAATGATGGCGGATTATGTCGAATATAGGTGCGAAGCATTAAAGTGTTTATACGGTTTCTGAAGAGATTACTCTCCAGAAAGTTGATGTGCATATTAGGCTAATGATATCTCCATAAATATCATGTATTTATACAGACCGGTGCATTCGTAATAAAGATAATAATATACCTTACAATAGAGTTGGTGGTAATCAATATTTGTGAAAGTATCTACCAAACCTCTCATATTTACAAATGGATATAATAACAAAGATTATTCCAGATAAATCATAACTGCAGCAGAAACAAGATTTTCTATAAACATTTTGGTATTAGAGAGCTGGAAGAATGTCTCATATTAAGCTCTTTGATGATGTTGACTGTAATCTCCAGTCTTGTATGGCTGACCGTAACGTGTGGTTGGGAGTTAATGTCTTGTGTTGTAGCCGACGCTTAGTCACTGGTGATGCATTTTGTCTTTCAAGCCATATTTTTATAGCTCTATATTCATATGTAAAACCATCAGCGGCAATGTACGGGTCCTTCATGATATCCTAGATTGACAAATTACAATGGAACATAAAAATCAAAATATTTAAAAGGTCTTTGGAGTTGCTGGCTTATTGTGCTTTGATACAACAATAAGGTGTTTTGAGAGTGTTTGGGATTGATAAATTGATTAACTATGAGTGAAAGTTTGCTTATTTCAAAATACTAAGCCATATGAGCAATTTTATTTGTAATCCCAAACACTTACCACCACATGCAACCATCTTTGTAGCATCTTACTTCATAGTAAACAATGATCATAACAGCAAAGGAGATTTAGACCTTTGTTGTAAGAGGTGGCAATTTCTACACACTTTATAAGTGAAAAAAAATGGATTATGTTATCTCAAGCCGTTTGAGTGAATCAAATAAATAAGCTTAGCCCAAAAGGGAAGAGTGATCAAACATGTTGAATCATGCTTGTTGCATAAAACCTTCTAAATCGTTTAAAACTATATACTATTACTGTAATAGCATTGAATTTGTAACAATAACCGATATATTTTATTTATTTATTTAAAAAATGGTAGAAGTCGGACAAAAAAGCGTTCGAGAGCAACCAGGATTGGTCCATTTTGACCCAGCTAAAAATATTTTTGCCCCCTGTACCCATCATATAAGCGTATAATAGTATTAAACGAATATAATGCAAATGGATGCTCAAATAGATCATACCTGAACAATTGGACAATAAAAGTGACTAGGAGCATCATTCCTGTTTTTCCCAACCTTTCTACTCATATCACCAAATTCATGAAGTTTCTTCAAAACTGGGAGTACTTCCGTATCAAGATCGGGTCTGTCCCTGCACCTAAGATTACAACATTTAAGCCCCAACTGAATCAACTCAGTGACTTCGGCTAATGGCCAATCGGGTATCGAGTCATCTAATATGTCAAACAATGTACCGCAATTAATAGCGGATTCAACTTTTGATATAACTGCTTTCGGTTGAAGCAATGTCAACATTTGCAAGATTATAATCCCAAGAGCATATAAATCCGACTTCGGTCTAACCGTGCCAGTTCTATGGTACTCTGGATCAATGTAATACATAGTACCCGCTAGAACAGAGTCTCTGTACTCTGTTATATTATCAGGGATCACCTCTGTAACTAGTTTTGCCATACCCACATCTCCAATTTTGCTTACTAAGTTTCGGTCAAGTAAGATATTTCCCGGTTTTAAATCGCGGTGGATTATGGGATCAGGTTTTGAGTTATGTAAGAATGCCAGAGCACAAGCCACCTCAAACGCTATACGAAAACGGGCATTCCAAGATAGATAATATTTTGGGTGTTTTTTCTGAGATATTAAGTCCTCTAGGCTTCCGTTTTCCATGTATTCATATATTAGACAACCTTTTTCGGGACATGCTCCAAGAAGTTGAACAATGTGTGGATGGCTTAGTTGACTGAGAACCTCAACCTGCACAAAACCAATTGAATAACATAAGAAATGGGCCTGCTTGTAAATTACAAGCTGATTATGGGGTGTGTGGAACTGTGGATGCAGAGGTTTGAAAGTGAAAATTTAATATTGAACGGTCAGAAAAGGTGTGCAGAAGACAGCGTGTGTTTGGATGTGCTTATGTTGCTTAAAGTTGTAATAATTAGATAAAAAGATGCTTGTGTTTTAATTAATAGATAAATGACCAAAAAAAAAACATTTTCCCCAAAAGAACGAGATAATGTAAAATGGGAGCAAAACCCTCTTAAATTAGGTTAAGAAAAGATAGATATGAAATTTTCGTTTATCCTTAGATCATCAATTTTGTTGTGTATCATCCAAACTGAATATTTGATCCCCTAATAAACAAGATAAACATAAGCAGAATCCACTTAACCAAAATGCAGTGTTTTGCTGAATTTTAGACCAAGTCCTTAGACTTGGTTTTGTATTATTAAACCCCTCAACCAGAAAAGTTAACCGATCAAGTCCCTACACTATATTACCAACATAAATGTCCTTTTTTACATGATGAAATATTTGAACATTCCTTTTTATGCATGATTAAGTTTCGGAACTTTAATTGAAAAAAGAAGAAATTTTTTTTCGTTAAGTTAAAATAATTCCCTACTCCAAACATCAAAAAGTTTATATTTAGACTTCAAGTCGTAAATCATAATAATCAGATGAGAATAAGACACAACCTATGTGATTGAACTTGCATAGCCGTGTGTATTCAATAGGTATCCATATTTTATTAACTAGAAGCACATGAAAATTTAAATTGTATAAAAAAAGTAAAAAATGAGTAAGGAATGAAAGAAAAACCTCTCTAAAAAATTCGCGCTTCT
Source organism: Flaveria brownii (assembly GCA_018326445.1). Classification (NCBI taxonomy): domain Eukaryota; kingdom Viridiplantae; phylum Streptophyta; class Magnoliopsida; order Asterales; family Asteraceae; genus Flaveria; species Flaveria brownii. The sequence continues at coordinate 5,837 of BJCN01122233.1, forward strand.
TTTCAGATGTATCTGATGAAAGAACTTTGATAGCTACCAGGGTATGATCAAGGTTACATTTGTAGACTTTACCATATGCTCCTTCACCAATCACTCTACTTTCAGAATATGAATCTGTAGCCCGTTCCATTTCATCAATTGTGTATCTCTTGTACCTTTTGTCGCTAAGAAGTAATGCATCAACAATCTGTTGTTTCTCGGAAGATTCCTTCATAGCTTTTATTTCGGCTATTTCCCTGTCATGAACCTCTTTTTCTAGCAGATTTCTTGCCAATTCAATTTCTTTAACCGCCTCCAGATGCTTTTGTTTTTCTTCAGCAGCAATTTTTCGATATTTTTCTTCACGTTCTTTAGCTGAATTAATTCTTTTCGTTCCTTCAATTGTATCAAAAGTCATCATTTGGACCTGCACATAGTAACATCTTTCACAAAACTCCACTGCACATAGTAACATCTTTCACAAAACTCCACTTTTTTATTTTGCATATGTACTCACTTTTGTCATATTTTAGTCATTGTACTTTCTTTGTGTATATTTGAATCTTTTAAAATATGTTTTTTTGTCCCATTTGGGTCATTATGCGAACTTGTTGTATAAGTTTCTCTCTACATCACTAAAACACCCTAGAATGACCCAGATGGGACCTGCACAAGGTAAATCTTTCACAAATTGTTTAATTCATGGTTTTTTGGAAATGTACACGAACAAAGCACAATGCATAACCTTCTGTTGTGTATGGACCAGCTCATCACAAGCCTGATTGTACATATTAACTGCATTTTGTAACTCAAGTCTTAGCTTTTCTACTTCAGCATGTAAGTTTGACTGCAAAAAGATAATCACACGTGTTATCATTAAATAAACATGTTCTAATGTAATGAAAAATTTACAAAGCACCTGATTAGAACATGTAGAAGACATAGAACTTATATTTGTCAATCGGGTTTGCAAAATCGAATCACCCAAGGTCCTCAGGGGGCTGCTGCTCACAGTACTAGAATTGATTGAAGCTTTCTCGTGGTTTGATATTTGAGAATTAAAACGAGTGATGTCAGTCACAGTTGACGTGGCAGGTGAACTTTCAATGTTGTACTCTTTAGAAGAAGAACTGCCACACCATAGTTTACTTATGCCACAAGAAACCCCATACATGGAACTGCTTTCTGTAGTTATCACCATTAGTGTGAGCACGGGTGGTAAAATGGTAGGTCATGGAGGTTGGATATTGGGTCAAAACATGTTCACATGTATCGTGCTGAAACGGATTGGGTTATGTTGACCCGAAACAATTTATGTCTATCACTTCTTTTAATAGATAATTAGATATTAGTGTGCCAAGTCAATTATGATTACCATAATTGTATCTCAGTCATTATCTAATTTTTGAATAGAATGTTCTTTCTTTTGCATAAAGTCCAACACACTCTTTTTGTTATGTTTTAGCAATTGTACATTTGAGTTATTAAAAGAACCCCTTCTTTGTCCTGTTTGGGACATTGTAGAGCATTTTAGTGATGACCCAGATGGTACAAAACGTCTACATAGTGACCCTGACTGGATAAAATGTCTACATAATGACCCAAGCAGGACATAGCCATCTTTTTAATAATGCCATGTACAGAAATAAGCACAAGGGCTACGATTAGGTTAACATAAACCCATTCAATCCTTTTTCCTTTAGGCTATTTCTTTATTGTAATTTTTCCCTGCTCCATTCAGTAATTTTCTAAATATACATGTTAATAGATATAGCATAACTCAAACCGATCCCATTCATAAATAAATGGACCACAACTTGCCACCTATAAGAATGTCAGATGGCAATGAAAGAATAATCAAAATTTATCAGTAACAACGGTGTATAGAATTACATTTAAGCCAACTATGATCACCTGAATCAGAAACGAGACCGTCTCTAGACACAATATATATATTGCAGGTTCTTGGAGAAAGTTTTAGAACAGCCCAGGGTACCCCAACTCCATGTAACTTCCTAAAAACAAACATTAGGAGTAAGAATTAATTATTTGGGTACATAGGGAGTCTTTGGGATTTACCTGCTTCAACACTAGCATTGAAAAGCAGAAGCATATAATTAGCTTATTGAAAACAAGTCATTGCACGTTAAGGATAAACTTTTAATTAGAATCCACCAAGAATAATCAGCAATCTGTAACTGATTATTCAAAACAGCTTTTTTGATCTGAAACTAAACATATAACCACAATCACTTTTCTTTATTCAAACACTCAAAAATGCTTATCTGCTTCTGAATAAACAATAAGTAAATAAGTTGTTCAAATAATTGATCCCAATCGCTCCCTTATCAAAGATAAGAAGAAGATAAAAAATGACATACTAATAATATACCTTGTGAGCCAATTGGAGGGGCATGAACCAAGAACCAAATTATTGATATCTGACTCGGATATATATCCTACAAGACCTGATGCAGGGTTATCACCTTCCACCACCAAAGTTTCTATCTGTAAAATAAAATTTTAAGCACAACAAGTTAAAATTGACGTGGTGTGGCATAATATACTAGTTTGTGGGTCAATTACCTCTATCATCTTTTAGTCATTGTACTTTGTACATTGAGTCATCAAAAGATGGTTTTTTGCCCTGTTTGGGTCCTTATGATGGACTTCTGTACCATATGGGTCATTATGTGGACTTATTAGGCAGAGAATTATATAGGTATAACCTATATAATTCTCTGCCTAATAGGACTTGTTATAAAAGTTTTTTCCCGTTTGAGTCATCAATAAAATACGGTAGAATCTCATATATCCCCCTGTAAATATGTATACCCAAGCAAACTTCAAAATATCAAATATTCTCTTTTAAAGTTTGCTTTGTGACCTTAAGATCCTGGGTTCAAGCCGTGAGAAACAACCTCATGGACAAAGTGTACGATACTGCTGCTTACATTAGATCGCGAAGCGATCTAACCCCTCCCCATCCCCTTTGCAAAATGGGATCTAAGTCAAGAACCGGGTACGCCCTTACGCCCATATGAAATTCTACCATAAAATACCCTGTAAGGCTATAAGAATCCAAAGTGGGCTAAAACCAATCTTTTAATGATTGGTATGTATCTAAAGAAGTCTAATTACTAATGCATAAAAGAAGTGAAATTACTTTGGTATTTTGTGCGAAGGAAAGCCCTTTATACAAAAAAGAGTAACATGACTCAAATTAATCATGAATAAAGAAAATATACCTTTTTGCCTTTACAAAGTTTCTTGAATGGTAAAAATAATTCTTCAGTTTGTGATTTCACGTCTTCTATATACAAGGCGACCACATTAGCATCTAGCTCGGTAATAGGGATTTGTTTTCCTGCTGCAAATGATAAATGCTCAAGAATTTAAAAAAAATGTTGTTTCAACTTATAGTTTGTTACAAGATAAATACTTCTTTTTCAAATGTTACATGGAAACTAAAATAATTTCTTTCTAAAAGATTTTCAGGTGAGATTAATTGAAATCTAGAAGTTTTCTATACTTCTTTCTTGAAAGGTACTTTGATATCTGATAATTAATCGAATTATTTTAGATGTTTCAATCTCATAAAATGAGAGGGATAACATCCCTCATGGTAAAAAGGATTCAGGTATGCACCATCTTTAGTTGGGGAAGCCCATGCCATATTCTTTATATTCTACAACATACAATGTTGTTTCAAACACGTGTAACCAAAATTTTACAAACAAGTTGGATGCTCAGCATATAACTATTTTGAAGGAGATTCAAATGAAATTGTAGTAACATCCTAAAATTAAATTCCTTCAACAATTATAGTCACTTTTATATCAAATTCTTATATACAAAGATAGCCTTTTATCTCCATTACAAAATTACTTGATCCATGGCTGTGTAAATTATTACGTACAAACTCAATTATAAGGTTGATTCGCCTAGATATAAGATACCATGAACTCGAATTAGGTTTGAAATTTTTTGTCGTAATCACTCAAACTTTCATCAATTTAACTAGATCATACATAGTTTTGTACCCACACGTGAGAAAAACCCCAAACTATAACAAACAAAACCATCAGCAAACCCTAAATTCCTACAAAAAAGCATTAAATCAACAAATTGTGGTTTTACCGCAGCATTCACAACAACCTAACATTCATCAACAAAAATTACGGAATCTGAGTGCGTTTGCGTGTGTGTGAGAGAGATAGAGATGGAGTACACGGAGTAGGTATCGAAGTGATGTTAGGGATGACATGAATCAACACGAAACGATCGGCTTTCTGGTATAGATTATCCACAGCCCACCGTACAGCTCTTCTACTGCCTTTGCCGCCAATTCCCCCGGCGTGGCCGCCCTTCACCGCCACCGCCACCGCCGTCGGACCTCCGTCGCCGCCGTCGATCATGCTTGTTGACTCCATACACGCAGCCTAATGCAGAAACTTATTCGATCAGAACGAAAGGGGATTTCGGCATACAGAGAATAATAAGATATAATAGTATTTTGACTTGCAGTTCAGTGTTCATCGGACGACTTCTAACGACCATTTTGGGGAAAAGTAAATTACACTTTGATCACTTATGTTTGCTCGTATTCCTTTTTCCACCTTTTTACTTTTGAATACTTTTTTTTTTCTTTTTAAACAGGAAGACTAGTTCTTAGTTCTATAAATTATACATACTCGGTTATTAAAATCATCACACCTGTATTTTATAAATTTAAGATTTAATCATTTGATTAGGAGTGTATCATTTTACTACAAGTATATGCCTTTATGAAAACTTTGAACATACAATGGCTTATACTGAAATAATCGATTGAACGTTTTTATGTAAGTTTAACCTCACTTGATTTTTTGAGTTTATATCGACCCTTACATAAAAAATGCGTCACAACGTTAAATCCGAAATTTTATAAGGAAAATCATCTTAAAACGTGTAATAAAAAACAAAATTCGAGTAAGACTAATTTAATTACTACAATAAGAGAAATATCAAACAACAACTGCCCAACTCGTATTCCTAAATTACTTTAAACTAGTTTACATAATATTTTTGTTTGAACACAATGCCTTATTTTTGAAAGGCAAAGTCTATGCCACGATAGGCCACATTGAAAATTGTCATAATAACTAAAATCAAAGTTTTATAAAATCTAATAAAAAATCAAAGGCGATAGACTGTTATTATAAGCTGACGTTGATATTATATTAGTGGACGTCAGTGGGTCCTTCGGTTTTCTTTTTTTTCTTTTTTTTTTTTAAAATCAGATGACGAGTTTAGACAGGCATATGTTAAGATTGTTTCGTCGCATTTAACAGGGACACAAACGAGAGATTATATTTCAATTAGACATTCTAAGTAACTTTTACTTTCTCACGGGACATTTTGAGTATTATTTTTTTCTTTATAAAAAGGGTTGTTAAAAGTCGGTTTTGGCCTTAATGGTTTTGTAATCGTGTGAGGGTTATCAACTTATCATCTCCGTCGGATCATGTTAGAATTACTATTATTATCATTATTGTTTGATTGTTTGATTGTTTGATTGTTTGATTGTTTGATTGTTTGATTGTTTGATTGTTTGATTGTTTGATTGTTTGAAGCGGTGGCGATGGGGAATCCGAAGCAGAAGTGGACGGCGGAGGAGGAAGAAGCCCTACGCGCCGGCGTCGCAAAACACGGCACCGGTAAATGGAAGAACATCCAGAAAGATCCACAGTTCAATCGCTTCCTATACTCTCGCTCCAACATCGACCTCAAGGTTATAATCACACTCACATGATTTGTTCCGTACGAATTCCTGTATGTTGTTTTGGCGTTAGAATTCGAACATAGCGTTAAACGTGTTACTTTTGGGATTCGAAATCGACATTTGCGTAGGCTCCGTAGCCTAATCTTATTTAGTGGATTATTTCAACCTAAGGATATGAGATAGGCATAACCTTGCGACAAAAGATTAATTGGTATAAGTTACAGTTTGAATTGGGAGGAGTTGAATTTTTTTATGTCCCATTAGGTGCTAGACGTGGTGTTTGTGAATTCTTATGTCAGATGGGAGGACTTTAAAATTTACATGAATTTATGAAACTATCAGGAGATTTTCGATAAGTTGTGAACAGTTGGTGACAAGCTTGAAGCATTGTTACCACAATTTTGGGTTTGACACATGTGTGATATGATCTTTAAAATTGAAGCACGACTCTGATTTCAACGGGCAAGCATGTCCATCGCGCTGCATGGTCAATGTTGTAATTTTTTTTTGTTGCAGATGTAGAAGTTAACTGTAAATGTGATTTTGATTCTTTTCTTTTCTTTTTTATTGTATGTATTTTTTCCACTTTCATATGCCACCATAGTCATTTATCTGCAGAAGGTTATCGAGGAGATGAACTCTACTTCTTTCCACGACCCATCTGAGTAGCAAGTTATTGTAATAGATCACCATTTAGAATTGGATGAATATGTTTTCTTTTACCATTATAAGTTGAGATTGAACATTCTTGTTCTTTTATCATAAACTTTAATATCTATATGAACTGATGATGTTATCTTATTGTAGGATAAATGGCGGAATATGAGTGTCAGTGCAAATGGTCAAGGTCCAAGGGAAAAATCAAGAACACCAAAACCAAAAAGTAACACAGATTCTCCTGCTACTCCATTGGCAGCTCAACAAGCTCTTGGTTCATCACCTGCGGTTGCTGTTGATGTAGTATCTACAGATGTGCATATGGATGATGCTTCAAAATGCTTACTAGATGGGAAGACGGCTTCAAAGTATGTTACTTGCTTTCTGCTAGTGTCTCCTTATACTTCGCATGTGCATGAATCTTCATATCTAAAGGATATGCGGAGGCTGCCCGAGTATTCAACCTTTTTTTTGTAATGCCACCACATATGTCGAAACAACTTTATAGGCCACACAAGTATGCTTTTGGTTTCATCTACACAAGTTCTGGGCCTTCTGGCCAAAAACAAGCTGGATGATGAAATTGCCCTTACTATTTTTAAAAGACAAAATACTTATGATGAGGTAACATGTTATGGATTAAAGTTGTTGGAATCTGAAAAAATAAGGGCATTTGGGTTATCCAAATGTTTTTGGCCAGAATTACCAATATGTTGTAATTCTTAATAAGAAAAGGTTTAGTACCTAGGAGACCTACACATACATGCTTTCTGCTAGCGTCTACTAATATTTTGTTTGCATGTGCATGAATTCGAATATCGCCGTGGAATTAAGGGATTATTATATGTGGAGGTTACCCAAGTATTCAGTTTTTCTTTTTGTTAAGGCCACCCATAAATTGAAAAAAAATCTTAGACCACCCAAGTATGTTTTTAGTTTTAGCACCACATCCAGCCAAAAACATGTCTTTTGACGTAACCGCTCTTAAACTTTTTGAAAAGAAAAGGATACGTTTGATGATGTGTCAACATATTATATGATAAAATTGTTAATCTTTTTCAAAAAAAAAAAATGATTGAAATGTGCATCGCCACAACATGATTTTGGCTGGAATTGGTATAATGAAACAAGATACATGCTTTGGGTGGCCTATATGTCATCCCATAGATTGACCTTATAAGTTTTGTTGCTATCATGTTCAAGTGGTCGAACTTTTCTTTAGCTCTTATAGTGAAACTATCTAATATTTATAGAAGGTTTGCATAAAACTTTTAGTCCTATTTATACAATGTATACAAGTGCTAGTAACTGGCTCAATACATATGAGAACATGAATTATGTGTAGTTAATCACACTTGCATGTGTAATACTATGAGATCATCGGCACTAAAATAGAAATTTGATTGTTGTAGTGAGTTTTTAAGTGTGATTTTTCATATTTCTTTTTAGCATTTGTAAGCAAGGATGCAGGATTGGAAAAAGGAAACTACATGCTTGGATGACACTTGTTTAATTTGTTATTATTAAATTTCTAATTTGCCTCTTTATAAAAAGGATGGTATTTAACATTTTTTCTTTCATTACCCAAGGTATAATGCAATGATCTATGAAGCACTATCAACCATGCGGGATCCAAATGGATCAACTACGAGTGCAATTGTATGTTTCATTGAGGTACTCTTTAATCTGGAATTCTGGTCAATATATGATTATTGAAAGTCATGTTGGTAGCTTTAATGGTTTAAAATTACAATACTTCACAAGTGATTCTATTGATATGCAGAAAAGGCACGAGGTGCCCCAAAATTTTAGAAGGTTATTAACTTCAAGGTTACGAAGGCTTGTGGCACAAGAGAAACTTGAAAAGGTGATTTTTTATATGTTTGTGTCAAGCTCTTGTGTATGACTTACATAGTTTTGTTGGTCCTTGAACATGGGGACTAACCTAAGGCGTGTGTATTTGTGATCTAGAATGATTCAATTGGAGATGGGTATTCAAATGTAGATCCTGTATGTTCATGTGTCCGCCTGTAATCGTAGATGAAGATGGGGCATGGGTTTAATAATAGGATGGATTGATGAAATGGGATTGGGATAGATTTCTAAACCCAGCACCGTTGGTGGTTATAGGATACGCAAAAATATCTGAGTTTAATATCTATTTTCAAAACCCTAACCTATTGACCTAACATATTTCATTCCCCCATTCCCATACCTATAAACCAAACACCAACCCATTGTGGTTGTCTTTTAATATAAATCTTTGAGTTGGCATTTTCTATCCTTTTGCTTATTAATGGCACATTTTTTTTGTTATGTTTTAATCTCTAATGGGTTAAACAAAATAAATAACAAAAAAGGAGATTGGGTCAAAGCTTTTCAAAGTGTATTTTTAATACTTGAAATTGCCTTGAAATTTTATTTGAAAAGACATTGTTATTTAAGTAGGATAGTTTTTAATTATCATATTTGACACACTGGTAATTTATTAAGATATCTATAAGTTATGGTCAAACGGTATTTCATGTCAACCCATCTCAGTTCATCATACAAAGGTACCAGGTTTGACCTCCTCGTTTTGCTACCTTTAATAAGTTTAAGGCTTTCACAACTATTTGATGTATTATTTGTTGGGATTCAGTTTAGTGAGGAACATAGTTCTAGTAAAAGTTGCCAAAGTGTATTTTTTTATTGCATCAAACCTCCTAGTTTCGTTCTTAAACTCAAGCCATTCTTGAAATAAATAGTTTCTAAGAATGGTATTTGACACATCAAATATTTATGAAAAAAATCCATATACTGTGGACAAGTGTTGCCGGCCACCTGACCTGACCTGTTCCGACCCATTTTGACCCATTTCAACCCAAATCTACTCCTTCCAACCTCTGCAAAAGTTCACTTCTCATGCGCTTTTAAAGTATCTAATATATCAGTTTTTGACAAGGAACAGTTATGTGAGTGATTAGGTCCAGAACTGCTATCGACTTCGGAGGGAGGTACCAAATGAAACCAAGGGCCCAATCCCAAAACCCAAAGAGATCTGGCCCAGACTATCTGGCCCATTCAACAGTCATCTTGGTGAAACACTAGAAGAAGCAGCTGTTGCTGCTGCATATAAAGTAGCTGAAGCAGAAAACAAGTCGTTTGTGGCTGCAGAAGCTGTCAAGGAATCTGAAAGGGTCTCCAAAATGGCTGAAGAAGCCGAAGCTTTCGTGCAGCTGGCCAAAGAGATCTATGAAAGATGTAAAATTTCAAGTCCCTTGCCCTCTAACACACACAACCATAAAACAACCCAGATCAAAACAGGACCAACTATATGTTTGACTTGGTTTGTTCTTGGGTCTATAAATTAGGCTTAAAACATAAACCAACTTGCATTTTATAACTAGTTTTAACAACCAGCCTGATGTGGCTAGGTATATGGCATGCTGCTCGCTACATAAGCAAAAGGTGCTTATGAAATAAATTAAAAAGTGAAATTACTTACATGTTTAGAAAAATGAGTTTTTAAAGATTAAAGAGTAATTACATATTTCATCTTGTTTATATTAAAATTTCACTTTTCGTCTTTAAACTAAGAAAATAAAAAAAACACCCTAAATGTTTGTATTTTGTTTCAATTAGTCCTTTTAAGTTCTGTTCTTACGCTTTTCGTCCTTTAAGTTTACCTCAAATTTAATGTAAAACATCCTTTATTTTAGCGAAAAGTACTTAAACAGTGACAAAATACAAACATAAAGCGTGATTTTGTTATTTCCTTAGTTTAAGTACAAAAAGTGAAATTTAGTGTGAACTCTTAAAGGATGAAAATGTAAATTACTCAAGACTAAAATGTTAGGAACAATTATTGATGTCAAGTTAGACGTCACGTGACTTGTAAGTTGTAATTTTCGAAGAAAAATATGTTCAATCAGTGATAAATAAACATGGTTGATTAAATCTATAAAATGTGACCTGAGTTTTTATTTATGCCGAACTAAAGTTGGTTTTTTTATATCAGAAAAATTGTAAAGTTCGTTTTTAAACTTATGCAGTTTGCCTTTCCAAAAATTGGTCCATGGGTGTATTCAAACAGACAAACAAACATACCCAGTGTATCCCGCTGAATAGCAGGGTCTGGGAGAGGTATGTGGTGGCAAGTCTTTCCTCTATCGTGAGAGATAGAGAGACCGCTTCCGAAGAGACCCCTGACTCGTTTACAAAGGCAGTAGCCATAACAATCATAAAACATATCACATATTACATATCACATACATATCACATATTACATACCATATATATCACATATCATTCAACACATACTCACATGCAGAATTAGATAGTGCACACATCATAAAAAGCAACATGTAACACCCAAAAAGGTT
>BJCN01122254.1:0-11742 GCA_018326445.1 Flaveria brownii
ACAGACATCTGCTTCTCAATCTCTGTATCCTGATCCTTACAGTATGACTGATAAGGAAATGAAGGACTATCTGTCTTAACAGGGATTTACCAAAAGAAAGTTAGGGAATGTGAAGACAAATTTTCTAAGGGCTTCCATCCTTAGAATGATTAATGAGAAGAAGGATAGGCTGAAGAAGATGGAAGAAGAAATTACAAGACAACAGCCCAGATCAAGAGTGCCAGCTCAAGACATGCAGCTCACCCACAGAGATCATGACTTTTTGGCACCTATACTTCATAGATATCCTGAGTGGTTTGCTGAGCCTTCATAGATAGAGCTTCATGAAGGACTCACAACTGCAGAGATGATTAGAGGTGTGTCTACTCCTCAGGCCAAGACTGATTTGAAGATTATTGCCTGGAAGTATGATAGTGACTGGAACATGTTCATGGTCAAGAGGATCTCAGGGTTAGTTCAATTCTTCATATAGTACTCTGCTCTGGTGAACTCCCTGCAGATCCATGACTTGAAAGAACTAGCCAATCTGAGACTGATCAATCATAAGGCTATGTTCAGGGGTTATGAGTTTGAAGACATTTTGAGGATGTTCAAAAGGACAGACAACTTCAAATCTCTCAAGGCTATATGTTTGAGGAAAGATAGATCGTTTGTTAACCCACTTGAAAAGAAAAAGCCCAAGATAGCTTAAGAAGTAGTCTTCCCTGAGCTCAAGGTGAAGCCTACTGAATCTTTGAAAAGAAAGATGGTAGCTGGTACTCATTCTTCCATCCCAATCTCAATGTCTACTATGATGAGAAGACTTATGAGTTGGTGATTGAAAGAATATGGGGAGGAAAGGAAGAGGCTGAGATCAGGCTATTTAGTGGATATGAGGTTTGACTGCTTGATGAGTCCTATATCCACTACATCTACACAAGGCACTTCAGGGACATCAACAACAAGCTTGGACAAGCTGATATGCAATTCTTCTTGAAATACATAAAACTCCTGAAGATGGCCTATGATAGAATACTTCATAAAAGAGATCAAAGGAGGAAGAAGAAGACTCCTTTGCAATTTGGGAACATTGTGAAGTTCGAGGTTGATGCAGATGGATCTTTACTGATTCACAAAGATGGGATGTCTACTTGTCATTTTAGGAACCTATATCTTTAAAGAAGCTGCCTATTGAGGCCATCCAAACAATGAGCCAAATGAAGATTCATGTTCTGAGCAGAGAGAAGTTAGCTAATGCCAGACAATTCTCTAACATGATCAAGGCAATACTGGATCCTTCATTCACAGACCCAGCTCCTGATTTATCTCCTCCTGCTGATCAAGGCCCAGCAGAATCTTCACAACCTCATCCTCCAAAACCTTGAAGTTTCATAGGTTGTATAATCCTTACGGGGAGTATTGTTGGACCCTAAAAGGATCATACATGCCAATTCAAGTAATGGATGATGGTTTTTCTGCTGGAATCTCCCTAAGTCCAAGAATCAATGCAGATGAAGAATCTACATCAATAAAGAAGACAAGTGTCGGCTATCCGTATTTGTACATGCGGATGACCAAAGAACAAATGTTGATAAGTATTTGTTCTTCCGTATTGACAAATGCAGACAACCGAACAAGTGCGGCCAAGGATTTACTCTTCCGCATTAACTAATGCGGATGTTCAGCAACAAATACGCTAAGTGTTTGTTCATCCGCATTTCTCATTGCTGATGACCAAACACTAATGCGGTTGAAGAAAAAGAAATGCTGATGAAGTTCAACTCATCCACATTAGTCAATGCGGATGAACAAAAAAAATGTTGATGACGAGCTTTTGTACTTAGACTAGATTATGTATAGGGGTAGTTTAGTCATTTTGTAATGGCTTCATGTCAGCCTATAAACAGAACAAGCAACCTCGTATGTGAGGTGACTTAAGACCTTAGACTTTAGACTCTTACTTAAAGACTATCTGAAAAACCGTAGACAACCAGAAGATCTGTCTTTTGTCCCAAGTTGTTTGGTTACTGTATATTGCTCAAACCCTAGCATTTATTATAACTGTTCAACTCCATCAATACAAAGAAGCATTTACGAGTATTTCTCGCATTTATTGTTCTTTGTTTGTATGATTCCGCCATATAATCACTGAATTAATCATCATATTTGGTCCATGTTGTTTCATAACAACAGAGAATATCATTCTCACAACCCAGTCATTACGTATTATTACGTGACCTTACGTGGTGTGTTATGGTTGTGTACGTAAAGTATTGATGAAATCAAAATATGAACCAACAACAACAAGTAACAGGATGATACTTATTGTTAACGAAGATTGATTTCCCCAAGGACCTTTTCTAATCTCTCAAATGACATAACCACAGTTTGTTATATCAATATTCAACAAACATTAATCATGGTACGGATACCCATGATGAATGCTTATGATATCAGTGTGTGTTAGTGATTGTGTGTGTGTGATTGCTAGTGATTGCTAATGAATAAATGATAATAAGTGCTTGCTAATATTGATTGTTCAAAAGCTTACAAAGGATTAGGGTATTGTGTTATTTATAGTCTATACAGATAGCTACATACAATTATAAAAATACCCTTATATAAACTGAGATTACATAAAAAATCCTAAGTTTAAGTCATCCGCTGTGGATGATAACATGTCCATGGTGGATGCTAAGTCGTCCGCTATGGAAGTTGAATAAGCTATCCGTTGTGTCTTGGATACTATCCGCTGTGAACACTATGTTTGTCATGTTAGATGTTCACTATGAATGTTCATCCGTTATGGATTGAACATCCACTGTGGATTGTTCATCAACTGTGGACATTGTTTATCCACTGTATGAGTAGTTCACCCGCAGTAGACACTTGGAATATATTCTTTATCCGCTGCATAGACTTTGCATTCACTATAGGCTGCCTTCATCCGCTGTAGACACTTGTCAAAAATTTCTTTCTATTTACAATCCTGAAAAATAAATTTAAACAATAATTAGTGTATGTTATGAATGTTAATGATTATAATGTGTTAGTTGATGATTGTTTGATTGTTAGAACATATTATGTTTGATTACGGAAAGCATTATCCTTTATGTGCATCATACCTTTAATGCACTTGTTGAGTCTAACAATACTTCCCTTAAGGATGAGGCTGCCATTACTTTGAGTTTGTTTGTTAATATTTTGTTTGTTAATAACAATTTGTGTGTTGATGTTTGATATAACTGACTATAATGGCTGAGTGTTTAACTTATAATGTTTGATTGCATGTTTGTATGTTATGTATGATTATATGATTAACTGTATGTTCTGATTTTATGACTGATTGTATGATAACATGTATGTTTTGCTAATTACATGTATGTAATGTATGATAGTATGTCTCTTTTGCTAATTACCTGTATGTAATGTATGACAAGATGTTTGTTTTGCTAATTACATGTATGTAATATATGAATAATATGTATGCTTTGCTGCTTACATAGATGTAATGCATGATAATATGTCTGTTTTGCTAATTACATGTATGTAATGTAATCAGTTCTACTTGAATGTTTACTTTGACATTATTTGTTATACTTGTTTGTTTGGGGACATGTTTGATTGTTTGTTTTGTCTATTTGTATGTTAGAAACCTCTTATGAGTGAGAAGGTCCAGCTTCTTCTGCATTCTTCTAAATTTCTTTAGATTCTCTCAGAGACTCTTCCACATCCTTTTCTATTGCTTGATCTTGTTGTGCTTCCTTGACTTACTCAGACAAAGGGGTGATCTTTAAAGCATTTCTGCAGTTGACTATGTGTTCTATAAAATAGTCAAGAACAGCCTTCTGATCATTATATTTGCTTTCTATTATTAGATGAACAAGCTACTCCAAAGTGGATTTTTCTAGACTTTGCACATCAATGTTGCTAACAAAGTGGTTACAACATGATTGCCTTTCAAAATCTCAAGATTATTGTCTTCCATGATTCTCATTCTTGTTATTCCCTCTATGTGTGTTAAGGGTTGCTGATTTGTTTCTAATATGTGTTTGAGTGCAACATTTATATACACAGTGCCTAAAATCCTTAGCATGTGTATGAAATAGCAGCAATCACCCTTGCACAGCACATCCTCTATTGCTGGGAATGTCTTGGTTTTCAAGAATAAGACATAAGATGGATGAAGTAGCTTTATCTCCACTGGGTCAAAGAGTCTTATGTCAGTTGCTACTTTGCCCTCAAGCTTTCTCTCTAACACCACTTCAAAGTGGGTCTCATCATAGTACCATCTAGTGATTGGATGTTAGTATTGATTGCCATCAATTTTCTTCATGATCAACTTTAAACCTGATGGCCTTAAAGGGTAAGCTACCCTTTCTAAGATGTTAGAGTTAATATGTGAAGATGATTATTCACTGATTTGTTTTTGTTTGCTGGCTGACTTTTGCTCTCTTCTAAGTTTTTCAATATGCAACTTATCTTCTCTGTCTGCTTTGGCTTTCATTTCATGATGCTGTCTATTCTTGTATGCTCTTAAAATATGACAGAAAATAGCTCCTCTAGGATTGTTTATATGATTGACCATTCTCAATTGCATTATGTCCAATATATCTTTATAACTTAATGATCCCAGTTGAGATATGTATGATAAGTACTGGACAAGTCCAGATACTCTCTTGATCAATATTGCATCCCAGATTTAATCATATTTCCATACCATAATCTTTCTTTCATTGGCATCTGCTATAAGAGTAATTTTGTCATAGAGCTTGACAAAGTTTGTTTTCTTATTTATCATCTCTCTTACTTTATTGCCTTCATACCCTATGAGGCATGAGTTGTCTGGGCTCCTTAATGGCATGAACTTCAGGTGGAGCTTGATGATAAGTGGATAGAGAAGATGCAGGATGAGATCTGAATATATGTGGTTTAAGAGCATTTGCCAGCATGTTCTTGTATATTTCTTTTGCCATTTCTTTCATTTGAGATAAAGATCTCCCTGCATATGACCTCTAAGGTATTTTTGTATGACTCAACCAACTTTTAACCTGGGAGTAGGTCATCTTCTTTATTTAAGGTTCTTTTGGTAAATTCTTTTCAAGCTCTTGCTTGTCCTTAATTTCCTTATATCTGTTGTATGTTTGCTCTTTTTCATTTTTCATGACTTCTTGATAGTCTTTGAGCAAGTCTTTAACCTCAGACAGGTTAAGATGTATAAATGAGTCATAAGGAAACCCTCTTATAGTCAATTCATTCCCCCTCAAAGTTTGAGGATCATCTGTGAAAAGCTCTTGAATGTTTTGCATCACTTCATCTTCATCTCTTTCCTCTTCTTCATCATCTGAATCACTAAGAACAATGATGGAATCATGTTATTGCTCAAGGCTTTGATCTGTCTCCCCTTCCTGAAGTGTAGATGCTTTAGTTGTTTGTTGTTGGTCATCTACCTCTACTGGGTCAGATTTAACTTTCAAAAAATTGAGTGGAGGAGATGTAGGTTTTTCTTGTTCAACCTCTGCTGTTTTCCTTTGAGCAAAGAGGCTAAATACAACCTCTTTCTCTTTCTTTCATAAATTTTAACAAGAGGCTCAGATGATGATGATGCTTGATCCTTGGATGAATATTTCAAAGTTTCAACAAATTGTTTGATTAACTCCTTTTTTTATCTGACAATGGGTTCACAGGGACAATGCTTGTTTCCGTTGTTTATGTGTCAGGAGTATGAAAGTATTGTCTTAAGATTGGAGAATAGTGCATGCTTTCAAATGGATTTGATTCTTCAAAGAGCTGATCCATTGAATAAGGTTCCTCATAAATGATGATTGTTTTTTAGACTTTTTGGGAATTGTTTCTTCAGCTTGAGTCATAATTTGTTCTTCAAACATATCACTCTAGTCTTGCTCAAGACCTTCTCAATGTTCTTCCTCATTCAGTAGAGTGTTTGTATACTCCAATTTTCTATTTAATCTTTCAATTTCTTCATTTAAGAGGAAATTGTGCTTTTAAGTTCATCAATCATCAAATCCTTTAAATCTGTTTATTCTGTTAAGTATGCAATATCCAGTATTGCACTACTTAAATCTTGATCTTTCACTTTTAGCTCTTCTTTTGCTTGTTTGAGTTGTTGTTCTAGAAATTGAACAATAAACTTTTGAGCTATTTGATCTAATTTGAGCTTCTCTATTTCTTCATCTTTACTTTTCAGCTTGTCCTTAAGCATTCTAGCTCTGTTATTTGATTTTTCAATCAGTTTGTTATACTCAGTGAATAAGAACTCCTTTGAGTATTCAATTTCTTCCTCAGTAGGAATTTCACTTTCTTGCTCTTCAGATCTCATTTGTTCATCATGAGCACTATGTTCTTCTTGAATAGGCTCATATTGAGAAGATGTGCCTACTTCTTCTTGCTGACTGGTATGTTCTTAAAATGAAGAATCAATGTCTCTTAAAAGAGAAAACAATGTTTGTTGATCCGACTGAGTTGGGCTGTGTGGTGGTGAAGGTAAAGGATGCTAAAATTTGAATTGTTCCATCCGTTGAAATTCTTCAATAATCCGTTCTTGAGTTTGAATGAATGGTTGGGGTTCAGATCCAACGGGATCACGTATAATGGGTGCAGGTTCAGGTGCAGGTTGCTCTTCTTGCATAATAGGGGCTTTTGGATTATTGGATCTTACTGAATAGCATGTTGGAACATCATCTAAGGATCATCTTGTCCTGGAATCCTTATAAAGATGTCTGGAACAGGTATGTGATGATCAATCATGTGTGACGGCATAGGCACCTCAGCTCCATGGTACAAGCTGGATTTGATCATGGTGAAGACATGTTCATTGAAATGAACAGGCTGAAAGATAGCTCATTCTTTTTTAATATCTTGAAGCAAATCATTTATAATCATCTGAATGAACCTTGGATATATGTTAAACTTGTTCCTTACTTCAGTCAGATTGTATATCTAGCAAAGTTGAATGGTCTTCTTGTTATTATGCTTGCTATAGCTGAAGAACTTCTTAAAGAAGTAGCATCCCATCCAGTCTTTCTGTTTGTCATAGTATTTTGATATGTGTGTATTAAAAATCTGAATTGTGCACACATATATGACTTTTTGATTTGCTTCTTATCAATAGTACCAGTGTAACCAATTTACCTGAAAACATGTATCACATAGTTTTCATCAAATTCAACTTGACCTTGAGAATCATCATCACCTAATTGTAAAACCCTCCTTATAATCTCTTCTGTGATAGAAATCTGATGGTTATGAACAGAAGATACTATCACTTAATAGCCATTCAGCTGCCCTAGATGAGATTGAGTCCAAAATTGGACTATATGATTTCATAGATCTCAGGCCTGGCTGTCATAGCATGAACAAGCATAGTCTATCTTATGGCCTGAATGATATCTCTGTAATTTGTAGCTTTCGGTGAATCGGGGTCTAGAACTGCACAAGGATTGTGATCTCTTGCAAACACTAGGCGCATGTCCCTGTTTGGGAG
This sequence comes from Flaveria brownii, assembly GCA_018326445.1. NCBI lineage: Eukaryota > Viridiplantae > Streptophyta > Magnoliopsida > Asterales > Asteraceae > Flaveria > Flaveria brownii. The sequence goes on from BJCN01122254.1 coordinate 7,484, forward strand.
CATCACCATCAACTTACTCTTTCTAACATATTTTTCAGTCCCAAACCCAATTTTAACATGTTCTAAGATTCTCAATACCATTCTAAGCTTTAACTTTGTATGCACAACCATAGAATACCTACATACAAGCATATATACATACGGTCATACATACAAAAGTTTTAAAATTATTTTACATAAATTTTCAGCCCCAAAATCTTTAAAAACATACAAAATATCGGGTCTAGAAACTCACCTAAGCTGCTTCCAAGCTTAATCCTTTGAACTTGAACTTTTAGATGTTTCTAACACCTAGACATGTGAAAACACATAACCCGAACACATACACACACGTAAGAACATGTAGAATTCGGTTACATGGTTAAAAGATCCTTAAAACAAAACCCAGTTATGGCTAAAACTTACTTACCTTGGCTGAATTTAGCTGTTCTTTCTCCCTAAACCGAAGATTCTTATGCTTTCTCTCTCTAAAATATCAAGCGGTTACAAATGCAGAAGGTGTGGGCGGCCATGCCCACTTTAAACAAAATAATATTATTATTTTGTCCTTCTTACACTTCGCACCCCTCCACTTTAGCCTCTTTCTCTTTCTTATAAAATATATTTCTTTTATTTCTCTTTTCTTTTCTTTCATTATTTGACAAAATTTTTCAGGTGTTACAAGTCCACCCCCTTAAAGAGGTTTCATCCCTAAAATCCGTCACTCTTCAAATAACCGTGGGTAATGTTGTCTCATCTCTTCTTCAGTCTCCCATGTAGACTCTGAACCCTTTCTATGTTTCCACTGCACACGCACCAGTGGAACTACTTTATTCCTCAATCTCTTTTCTTTTCGATCAATGATTGCCACTGGTTGCTCTAAGTTATTGAGCTTTTCATCCACTTCAATATCATCCAGTGGTACAACCATATCTTTATCAGCTGAGCACTTTCTCAGATGAGATACATGGAATGTTGGATGAATTCCACTTAGCTCATTAGGCAATGCTAATCGATAGGCCACCTCTACTACACGTGCGATGATTCGGAAAGGCCATATGTACCTTGGGCTTAGCTTGCCCTTCTTCCGAAACCAAATGATTCCTTTTCAAGGTGAGACCTTCAACATAACTCGGTCGCCCACCTTGAATTCGATCGGTCTACGCCTCTTGTCGGCATATGACTTTTGTCCATCTTTTGCCGCTTTCATGAAAGCCTTGATCTTCTATAATTTTCAGTTGTAGCCTCGATCACCTCTAGGCTTCCCAACTCTTTCTGCCCCATGTCGCCCTAACACACGGGCGTCCTACACCTCCTACCGTATAGCATCTCATATGGGGGCATACCAATATTGGCATGATAACTGTTAGAATCCTACTAACGGTAAGTGATCATCCCAACTTCCTCCAAAATCGATCACGCATGCTCAAAGCATATCCTCGAGCGTCTGAATCATCCTCTCCGACTGACTATCTGTCTGAGGATGACAAGCCGTGCTAATGTGTAGCCTCGTCCCCATCTCATCATGGAATCTCTTCCAGAACTTCGATGTAAATCGGGTGTCACGATCCGACATGATAGACACCGGCCCACCATGACAAGCTACGATCTCTTTAATGAACAGATCCGCCAATCTTTCTGATGAATACGTCTCGCGGATCGGTAGGAAATAAGCACTCTTGGTCAGACGATCAACAATCAGCCAAATGGTATAGTACCCTCTCGCCATGCGGGGTAACTTCGTAATGAAGTCCATGGTGATGTGCTCCCACTTCCATTTGGGTATATCTAATGGTTGGATCTTCCCGTATGGTTTCTAATGTTCTGCCTTCACTTGCAAACAAGTAAGGCACTTGCTCACGTACTCTACTACGTCACGCTTCATTCCTGGCCACCAATAATCTTTCTTCATATCCTAATACATCTTCGTGGCATCGGGATGAATCGAGTATCGAGTCTTATGAGCTTCATCCATGATTCACCCCTGTAGGTCTCCGTAACGAGGGATCCATATCCGTCCGTTTCAGGTCCTAACACCGAGAGTGTTTTCACCCAATTCTGTGACTAACTCTCATCCTTTCGGAGCTAAGGCGATCTTCTTTCATCTCCTCATCTTGAAATTCTTGCACTTGGGTCATCACATCAGCGGTCATAACCAACTGATAAGCCTTCACCTGAATCGGCTCGGGTCTCTCCTTTCGGCTATAGGCATCGGCCACAACATTAGCCTTACCCGGATGATAATGGATCTTACAATCATAATCCTTGATAAGCTCTAACCATCTCCTCTGTCTCATGTTGAGATCCTTTTTTCCCGAATAAGTACTTCAAGCTCTTGTGGTCGGTGAAAATGGTACACTTCGTCCTGTACAAGCAATGCCCCCAAATCTTCAACGTAAAGACCATAACCGCTAACTCCAAATCATGGGTGGGATAATTGACTTCGTGGGTTTTCAACTGCCAGGATGCGTAGGCTATTACCCTACCACATTGCATCAACACGCAACCTAATCCTGAATAAGAAGCATCCAAATATACCACTAAGTCTTCACTCCCTTTGGGTAACGTCAAGATAAGAGCTTGAGTTAATCTCGTCTTTAACTGCTCAAAAGCATCCTCCCGTTCTCGACCCCATTCAAACTTCACATCCTTGCTAGTCAACTTGGTCAAAGGTAAGGATATATTGGAAAAGTCTTGGATGAAACTCCTTTAATCACCCGCCAAACCCAAGAAATTACGGATCTCGGATGGCGTCTTTGGAGACTTCCATTGCATCACCGCCTCAACCTTTGCCGGGTCTACCATAAATCCTTCGCCATTCACCAGATGACCCAAAAATTGAATTTCGCGTAACCAAAAAGCACACTTAGAGAATTTAGCATACAACTTTTCTCTTCTAAGTGTCTCTAACACCTCGCGTATATATCCGACATGTTCTTCTTCGCTCTTTGAATAAATCAGGATATCATCAATAAACACGACCACTAAATTATCTAACATTGGCCGACACACTCGGTTCATTAAATCGATAAAGGCAGCTGGCGTGTTAGTCAAACCGAAAGACATAACAAGAAACTCATAATGTCCGTAAAGCATGCGAAAAGCTATCTTGGGAACTTCCTGCTCCTTTACCTTCAACTGATGGTAACCAGATCGAAGATCTATCCTCGAGAACCACCTGGCACCTTGTAGCTGATCAAACAGGTCGTCAATCCTTGGTAACAGATACTAATTCTTTACCTTCAACTTGTTCAGCTCGCGGTAGTAGATGCACATCCGCATACTACCATTCTTCTTTTTCACAAACTGTACAGGAGCACCCCAAGGAGAGATGCTTGGTCGAATAAACCCTTTATGCATCAGCTCCTACAGTTGAGCCATTAGCTCTTTCATCTCCGTAGGAGCTAATTGATATGGTGCTCTGGCGACGGGTTGAGCACCGGGTATCAGATCAATTTGGAACTCGATTTCGTGATCCGGTAGCATGCCGGGTAAATCTTCTGGGAAACATCTGCAAAGTCACATACCACTGGTACATCGGAAAACTGTGGTACTGACACGTCTACATCCTTTACATAGGCTAGGTAGGCACTACATCCACGTCTCATGCACTTCCCCGCCACCGCCATCGAAATCACCTTCCGAATCGTAGTAACGCGATCGCCGTAAACTATCACCGTACTTCCATCGGGCACAATCAATCAAATCTTCTTCTTACGACACATGATGTTTGCCTCATAGGTTGCTAACCAATCCATCCCTAGTACTACATCGAATCCGCCTAGGGGCATCACATGTAATTTAGAAGAAAACCGATGACCGTCTAGTTCTATGACACAGTTATCTATCATATGAGTAATTCTAGTGGACTTGCCAATGACAGTTTCTATGTCGAATGGCTTATCAATTCTTTTACTACCAACAGGCAACTTAACACGAGTGTTCTCTCCCACATTTACTACACTTCTTTATCCATGAACTAGATGACACCACCCTACGGTCATCCACTTTCCTCCTTTTGTTGTTTGGAGTAAAACCACCATGTCCAAACCTTTTCCTGCCCCAGCTCTTATCACCATCACCCGTCTTCTTCACCTCAACTACTGCCACCTCCCTCTCATCATACAACCTACCTGCCAGGTCTACCACCGATCAAAAGGTACCCGGCCGGGCAGTGATCAAATGCCTGCGTACGTCAGCTGGCAATCCCTGTATGTACTTCTTGATCTTTCTCAACACCGGAGTCACCTAATCTGGCACCAACCTCACCATCTCATTGA
>BJCN01122262.1:0-10103 GCA_018326445.1 Flaveria brownii
GAAGAATTGAAGATCAAAAGTCAACAAAAGTCAACAAATACTTAGTCTAGGCTTTACATTGTAATTTATTGTAATTCTTAGACTAGTATAAATAGCATAATCATCATCATTTATAAGGTGTGGAGTTTTGGAAAAAGCCCACTCCATCACCAAATCATTAGATCATGAGCCTATGATGATTGTTGTAAATCATATGGTTACATGTATCAATCCATTATCAATCAATCAACAAAAATTATCATTAAACATTATCAATTTTAGCATCTTCTTATGATTTTTGATCTAACAATTTGAATCCTAAGATCCATGCTCAAGAATTCCGTTTGAATCGGGAATTCACATATCTTATTACTTACTTGTGTTCTTTGTATCATCCGGTTTCCTATTTGATCTGTTAAGTTTTCTAACACTCTCTTCATTGTGAAACTAATTGTATTGACTATCCCTTAAACAGTCCTGCACAAAGTATTTCAAAGCTTCAAAGACAAAGTTTTCCAAAGCCAAGACTGATTTCTTCCAAAGACAGAGAAGGCATGTCTTCTCAAACATACTTTTGACAAAAAGCTGAAACACCTCACCGCTGCCATCTCTGAAGATTGACGGACTTCCATAAGTTGGTGAAAAGTACATACTTTTGTTAACTGTAGATTAAGATGTTAAGTCTGTAATTTTCCAACTATGTATTTTATCCTTTTTGTAATAGATAAGGATGTGAGATATGACATGTCATAATCACTAGTCAAAAGGTAATCTATCTTTTGACTCTATATTGATCTTATTATCTGGATTAGTGTTTTCAACTGGTCTTTAAGGTATCGCCGGTTGTAGGATGTAGTATAAAGTATCTTAAGTACTTGTATTTTCATGTAAGCTTTGAAACACTTGTAAGAACTTGAGAGCAATTCTTGAAAACCATATTTGAGTGTTCTTGTTCTTGTTCTTGTTATGTTCTTTTACTTGTGTTCTTTTTTTCATCATAAATTGGTTTCCTATTTGATCTGCTAAGTGTTATAACTCTCCTAACACTGTGAAACTGTAGCATCGACCCCCTTCACTGGTCCTAAATGGATTATTGGTATGATTATGTTAATGTCATAGTAATTTCTTGATTTTTCTTCAATGGTCTTGTGTATTTAGGAGTTTAATTATATGTTTAGCTATGTTATGTTGGAAAACTCATAGTTTATTCAATTATTCATACATTAGTGTATGTTTGTGCTAGTTTGTAGATTTTGAACTAGGAATGGTGATTGAGGTTTTGATTTTGTATGAATAACTCTTGAATATGCATTCTTATACTTATGTTTGAAAAAACAAAAAGTTTATTATAATATTGTCATGTTAGGTTTTATGCTCATCAAGAAATTGTTGACGTGAATTTCTAGCTTGTGTAATCTTGACATGAAAGTTATATTTTAAAGAAGTGTATGATTATTACCTATTTTAATCAACTTTAGATAGTTTAAGTGTTTTTCACGTAATATTTTCAAAATTTGTTGAATTAGTTAATCTTAATAGGAAACTAGTTCCATATTTATAAACACTTAAATAATAGTATCATTTCGGTTATATGCATGATTTTAGGTGGTTACTTTGTTTTTATTATTTTTACTTTCTGACAAATTGTATGATTACACATCTTAGCGGGATTCTAATTACTTGTGTGTTCTGTAATCGTGTCTTGTATTCATGATTATAATCATTGTTAACAGAATAGGTTCGCGACTAAAGTGGTGTCTTTCTTTGATTGATTACCCTTGCAATTAGTTTATTTTGTAAATGTATTATGAGGTTGAAAACAAAATTCTCTCGTTTTAATAGGTAAATAGTTAAGAAATTTCAGTAGCAGGAGCCATTGTGTCTACAATTTAACATGTGGTTCTTACATTTAGCTATATTATTATTTGATAGATACATTTACCTATTGCATGTGTTATTTAGCATTTTAGCTGAAATCCTCTCTAAAATAAAAATCTATGTGAAGAAATCTTTATGAAAAGATGCAATCTATTGTAAGGGTGTAGGTGTGGTACCCGCATATTTACAAGTTACCAATAAACGACTGTTATGTTAGTTTTAATCTTAATCACCCTCAATTACTCTAAGTGAAGGGGTGCAATCTATTTTAACCCTCAAGTACCCTAACCATATTTCTTAAAAAAATAGCAAAAAGTTTAATCAATTAAAATCTAATACATTCAATTTGAACATGGTAGTTTTGGAAGAAACAGAACTCATTGGTGATAATACTGAAGAATAAATGTGCATATTAATTTAATACAAAAAAAAGCAATAAGCAATATAATAACAATCAAATGGCATTATTTAAGGTGTTGGAGAAAATCTCGAGCTGATAAATAAGGACCAGAATTTCCCAAAATTGAAGAAAATTATGAGCATGCAATGTTTAGGTAGTGGTGGTTGGTAGGCATGCAATCTCTATATTTAATCTAATTTTCAATTAACATTTTTTTCATTTAGTTTTTTTTATAAATTAAAACCAAAAGAAAAAAAAATATGAATATAATTAATTCAAATTTTATAAGGTGGTTGGTGGACATACAATTTTTATATTTTAATATTAGAATTAATAAAACCAATGTTTTAAAATTATATTTTAATACAATTTTCATTTAAATATTTTAATTTTTAATATTTTTTGGTTTTTTGTTTAATTTAATTATACGAAAATAATTTATTATTACAAAATCAATTAATTTGAAAAGTGGGAAAATGGTGAGAAAAAGGGAAGACATCATGTAAACTAGAAAAAAAAACTTGAAAAACTGAGAATAGTGAGACAAGTTGATGTGGCGCGGATGTGTCACACAAGAAAAACAAAAAAACAGGACGGCTTCCGGTGACCTAAGTGTTTAATTGTTTCGTATCAGTGGTAAAGTAGTGGGTTAGTTGTCTTATTAGTTAGTAGTTTGGTTATTTCTTTTCTAAGACTAGAAGTACTTGTTTATCTTTTAAGTTAGAAAGAAATGATTTAAACAGAAAATTGTTCTATATCGAAAGAAAGGGCGTACCTGGTGCTGCAAAGAGCTCCCGCGTTCGCAGGGTCCAGGGAGGGTCCGTCCCATTTAAGGGAAGATGTACGCGGTCTTTCCCCCACATTTTGTGGGGAGGCCGTTTCCACGGATCGAACCTGAGACCTTTGGTCTCTTAGGAACAGCTTCAACCGCTGCGCCAAGGCCCGCCCTCTAAAATTGTTCTATATCGTATCTCTTCTATAACATTGTTCGTAGAAGATTAACCATATCGAGTCGGCATCAAGCAATCAAAGTGAAGAGGTGTCGTTACAATGTAAATACATTTCTAGTAGTGGTTAGCTTATTTTGACAAAATGGTTCTTAAGATGGGTTTAAGATTATGTTTTGGGTAATTAATAATCTAATGGTAACCCTTAATCTTATAAGATCATAAATAGGCATATCAAATTCTTGTTGGACTTCCTGCGAACTTGATAGGCAATGAGTAACTCGTTACCCACGATACAGGTCTCATAGGCGTTATCCGCACCCCAAGAAAAGTTGTTCTTTTCGCATATGTACGTTCGAATTCTGACTGACACTTAAGATATTTAACATCGACCCCATTAAAGTTTGACATTGATCTCATGAAACTTTAACCCCAACTCTCAAGAAACTCGACATCGTGCTTATACTTTGACATCAAACCCCAAAAAATATAATTTAACATTTTAAAATTTTAAAAATATAAACATACTATAAACTAACTTACACATGTTTAAAAATTCCTATAAACCCAAATACCTGATAATTATTTAAACAATTTAGTTCATTACTCTTTTACTCTCGTAAACTCAAATATCTAAGCACTTAAAAACTATTTAAACTTGTTAAGTGCATTATTCTATTAGCCCAATGTTAAAAAATGTAAAATAAAAAAATAATTAATGAAACCATGAAGGAACTATTTAAACTTGTTAAGTGCATTATTCTATTAGCCCAATGTTAAAAAATGTAAAATAAAAAAATAATTAATGAAACCATGAAGGAACGATCGTTTGACGGAAATCTTACCATATTTAGGGGGTGTTTGGGATTGCTTTTGAAAATAAGTTGGTGACTTATTGATTTTTCCGATAAATTAATAGGTTAGTATGGAGTGACTTATTAACTTATTTTCCTCACAACAATCACATTACCAAACAGTATAAAATAACTTTTTAACTTTTCAAAAGTTAATAAGTTAAAAAGTTAATAGAAAAAGCACTCCCAAACACCCAGTTACTACCACCAATCACCCCTTTGTACATAGTTACGCGTACTCCTCTCTCGGATCAAATTTTAAACAGTCAAGATCTTTAAAAGTTTGGTTGTTTTTTCAAACATTTTCTCTAAATTTTACTTCATTATTTAAACATTTGCTGAAGTAGATATTAAATTATCAATATATGGATTAATATATATTTGATTTCTTTTGTGATTAGTTGATTAAATTCCTAATTATTTGATGAAAATTATGCAACGCAAACAGACCTTTACCGAAAAAACTAATACTTAGCGGTACACAACCAACCACAATAACTCTTAACCCCCAAGAATCGGATATGATAATGACCAAAAACAAATAATATATTTGCTTTCACAAGATACAAATATTCCACAAACCAATCGTTCTAGTTTCCTGATCTATAGAACACTTTAATTGTATCTTCCCAAAAGGACCAAGAATCTACAGAATATGTACAAGAGATCATTCAAAAGCACGAGGCCGAGTTCCTCCTGGCGCACCATCACTCACGGCCTTTAAGAAATCAGAATCCGAAAAACAGACATCAGAAATCTAGTTTCTGATATCAGTTCATCAAAAACAAGCATAGACATTTAATCCACAAAACATATTTTCGGTTTTTGTTTTAATTTCCAACCATTACCTCCCTGAAACTTCTGTAATCGTGACATCATTTGATGATATGTTAATCTCACGACCTTCCATGATCAAATCCATTTCTGCTGAGCTTAATGATGTGAGATCAAGTTCATTTGGTTGAGGAAGGCTTGTGTTTTCACCTTCCAACATGAAAACTACTGATGACATTGTTGGCCTTTGAACTGCTGATGACTGCACACACAGCATTGCCACGTGGATGCATTGCAATGCTTCAGTTCTGTTACACGAATCTATAATTAACGGGTCAATCAGTTCCTGAGGTTTACCTTCCTTCCAAAGCTTCCATGCCTGAAAATGTAACAAACGTCCATATAACACAATGAAAGGGCGGACCTGATGACCTTGAAGTTGTCATAGGTTGAAAAAATTAGAGGGTCAAAGTCGACCCATTCGATGATAAATGGATTGTTCCCATCGTGTTCTCTGACGAGTTGGATGGTAAAAAGTTTTCTCTAACGGGTCAGACCGTAAAAAGAAAAGAAACATGTCAAAAACTACCGAATAATTGTACTTTTAGAATCTATATTATACCATGAAATAAGATAAATACTATATCATATCTAACACTAGTTATTTAATAAAGATGAAATAAAAACCGGACAAAAAGTGTTTCTAGACCGTTTTGAGTTGTTACCCAATATAATGTATGAAAAGACTGTACAAAGTTCATTAATTCTGCTAAAGACATGGTAAAGTCAATAATATTCTATACAGTATAGGTCAAGGTAACGATTTCAACCAGCAAATTTAGATTTTAGCTCTAATGGGTCAATTTGATAAATTATAAAAACTTGGCTAAAATGTCAATGGTCAAATGGACAAATGGTCCAAAGTGAGCCAACCTTCATTTAGTTGCTTATAGCCTTTTGAATCGCTTTATTCTAAGTTAGAATAATATTTGATGATATAGTTTTCTTAAGGGGCAACTTTCATAGAAAAGTAGTGAAAGATACAAATTAAGAATTTTCTAACACCAGAAAAGGATAGGAAATTTGCCTTTATATGAAATTATTCTTTTCTGTATTAATATCTGAAATAAATTAATTATTTATATAAATTCAGGATAATAAAGAAATAAATTACATGTTTACGGGTCAACCCAAATCGTTTTGACCCGTTACCCAACCAGCTCAACACTGCCACTTTGTTAAAAGTTGGGACTCAAGCTGGCTACATTTCAGGTCTGAAAACAGTAAAGTTAACGGTTGTGTCGAGAGTGAACTTACATGTCGAATTAGATTTGAAGAATCGTCAGTCCGAAAACTAGTATTCCTGTGGCCACTAATGATTTCTAGAAGCAAAACACCGAAGCTATAAACATCAGATTTCACCGAAAACAGACCTTCCATTGCATACTCAGGTGACATGTAGCCGCTGCAAAAATTGAAAGACATATGATACATCCATTACAAACCATACCAAACTACACATGACAACTTCATTTCATTTACTTATGAACAGGTCTACTCTGGTTATATACTATCTCTAAGTAGCAAATGGGTAGAACAAAAGAAATTACCATAAAAGGAAACAAGTTAAGTTACTCAAAGTGTGTTTTCATTTTTCAATGCATAAAACTCCCTAACTTGTTTGTTTCTAAAACTTAGATTATTATCAAAATAAAAGATCCTGAAAAACTTACTAAGTTCCCACAACTCTATTCGTATTCGCTTCATTTTGGTTGCCTCCAAAGATTCTAGCCATTCCAAAATCTGAAATCTTTGGGTTCATCTCTTCATCAAGCAAAATGTTGCTAACTTTTAAATCACGATGAATGATACGAAGCCTAGAATCCCGATGGAGATAAAGTAAACCCCTTGCAATCCCTTCAATGATGTTGAATCGTGTTTTCCAATCTAATTCTGCTTTCTTTACCGGGTCTTCCATTAAGACATAAAAACACACCCAAACAGATAGTTTAGAAGCTTACAACAGTGTTTATACTTTATACCTCAAATGTTGAACAAAACTTACCAAAAAGAAACGAATCAAGGCTTTTATTAGGCATGTACTCATAAACGAGCATTCTTTCTTCCCCTTCAATGCAATATCCCACCAATCTAACAAGATTTCGATGCTGCAATTTTGCAATCAGAATCATCTCATTCTTGAATTCCTCTAACCCTTGCCCTGATGACTTCGATAGACGTTTTACAGCAATTTCTTGACCTCCTGGTAGGATGCCCTGAAAAAAAACCCACCATTATAAGTCCACATTATCCAAATAACATATCCAAACATCTCCTGAAGTATCATTAAAATTCAAAGATATTGCTGAATACAAAGTAGGAACCTTGTGAACCGGGCCAAAACCACCTTGCCCGAGTTTGTTCTTGTTTGCAAATCCATCTGTGGCAGCATCTAATACACGCGAACTGAACACTGGTAATGGAGGACCATCACATTCTTTACTTTCACGTTCGAGTTGTTGTGAAGATTCCACGGGCATATCTTGACCATCGGACACCACTGAAACTACAGGACCATTCTTCGTTTCCCCACATGGTATTCGACATGCTAAATATCATAGTAAATAGCTTGAAATTCAGAATCTATTTAAATTTTTGTTCTCCAATTTGTTAAAGTCTATTTGCTGTATGAAAGTTTACCTTTGAGTTTTTCCCGATACCTCCACAGCAACAATGCAAGTACACCAAGAACAACCGCAACGGTTACAGATATTGCAATGACTACGCTTTTAGACATGCCTTGATCACTTCCTGAAACTGAATGACACTAATATCAGCATAATTCAAAACATAATCAAACCAGAATCACAAAACATTAAACAAACCTAAATCTGAATTCGCAACACGAATGAAAAGTGTTTCACCGCCATCTTCAAAGCGCTCAACATCAACCAAATCACCACCCCAAATTAAACACCCAGCCCCCGAAAGATAAGAATACGCACTGCACGAACAATTCTGCAAACATCTGTCTCCACAATCGCCACTACTTGCTGTTATAAGGTCCGCAAAATCTGGCAGTTTAACACTTCTTTGTTCTATAAATCCATCACTCGTTGTACCATTCAAATTGCATTCCAATTGTGTTCTCCTAACACACCCACCAGACCAATTTCCTCTATTCCGCTGATCTTGGGTCATAGGATTCGGATCAAACCCCTCCATACAGCTACACAGAGCCGGAGAATTACTCGTTCGACAGATCCCAAAGTTCCCACATTTGTTATACTCTTCACAACCCACTGAAGGCTGGGATAGAGACACATTCCACTGTGATGTTGCATCATCATATGTCAATTGTTGCAGGGTTCCATTCCATTGGATCAAGAATCGCACCAAAGGATCAGTGGGTGGATAATTGAAGATGAAATACATGAGTTCATCATCTACAGGAACCAATGTAAAACCCAAAATTAGCATAGATCTCATCTGCGGAACCCCGGTGAATATCTGATTATTCCAGTAACCAGTTCTCCAAAGCCTTCGGTCCGATGATGCTTCCAGCACCACCACTTGAGGTGCACCTTGAGGATCAACGCCCATGCTGTAATTCCCTCTTGAAGGATCATTTGGGGTCCTCCATGAAACAAATTTGCGACTAACCCCCTTTGAAATGTTCAGATAAACTCGCATATTTGGTAGATAAGTATCAGTGGGTTGATCACAGCTTCGCCAAATAGCGTCTGAATCATCACCAGGGCTTTCGACACTCGAAAGAACCAGATTTCCGTTGTCCAAAAGCATCGCTGTTAGATTCGAATCACTTCCAGCTGAAGAAGTGTTGCTTGACCAGTGAACCACACCGTTGCCATCGGAGACGATCAAGCTTCCGTTTCGCAAGCTGAAAACACCAGAACGATCGGGGATTGGATTGTCTCTGTTGGCTACCCATGCGATTGTTCGATTGGGGATGCGGTAATACCAAATTCCAACGTATCTGGAGCTTGAATTCACGGGGCTGAAGAACCCAAGCTCGAAGATCTGTTGAGGGGAAACGCGGGTGTCGCCATCTCTAAGCACCTGATCTTGATCGATTCTGCTGCTGTTTGATTGTGGGAATACAGGGAGAGAGTGGAGAAGAAGGATGAAGGAGACGACTTGAAGATTTGTTAGGGGTTTGGTAGTAAAACCCATGTCGAATTCACGAAGAGTTTGGTGAATTCATCCGAAGAAGAAGAGGAAGAAGTGAAAGCAGCTTCTCATTTGGAATTGAATGGATTTGAATGGTGGAGGGAGGCTGAAATAATTGACCACAAGCATCTTTTCTCCACACCACCAAATGGCACTCGTTAAGAATCTTCTCCTGATACAATAGGTGATAGTTTATTAAATTTTGTTACATTATAAAACACATACTAATAAAAAAATAATTATTTAATTTTAAATGGAAGCCAGGGATGGAGTTGGTATGAAAATCTACCCTATCAACTTATGAGGAGAAAGATGAAGAAGAAGAACAATATGAGGATGTGTAATTTCAAATTTATTTTTACTTTTTAGTTATTTATAATTTAGATTTGAATGTATTTTATTTTAATTGATGGAGTATTTTATTTTAATTGATGGAAGTGGTAATTGCTATATCTTAAGATTAACGTAAATACTGATCACTATCTTAATTTGATGAAACGCAAGAAAAAGTGATCACTACCTTTATTTACTAAAAGGCTTGGTCTACCGGTGATTTATTCCATTCAAGAGAAACGTTAAGTGGACCAATTTCGATTGAAGATCGGGGAAAGGATGTAAATTGGATTAGTTAACATCTATGTGAAACATGTGCCTTCCAAATACAAAGTCAAATGTGGATGGCATTCAAAGTCTAGAATGGATGGCAATGGTATGAAGTCTAAAATGGATGGTTGCAAGTTTTTCAAAGATGGGTGGCAACCATGTTCTATAAATAGATTTCATACCTTCATCATCAAATGTACCACAACACACAAATACATATGTGCTAGAAAAAAAAAACTTCTCTATTTTCTCTATGTATTTTTTCTTTTCTCCAAACTCTGTAAACACTGCAAAATTATAGTGGATTGTTTCTCGGCTTCCGCCACCCGTGGTTTTTTTCCCGATTTGGGTTTTCCACGTAAATCCTCGTGTCTCTTATATTTTATTTTCTGCCCTTTAAAATTACCCGGTTCTTGATTACGCTTGATACGTTAATTCCATTCCGCGTCGAACTAACATTACCAATTATTGCTCGGA
>BJCN01122277.1:0-10200 GCA_018326445.1 Flaveria brownii
TAGATCTTCCATCCTATCTTATAAGCTACATGCTTAATCATCTTCACATCTAAGAAGCCCCTTGTTACATTATTTTTACTCATCTCATCTGCTATGTGTGAACATTGACCTGGAGTGATGATCTCCTCTGTTGTACGATAGTACTGACTTGGAGCTCTCATCAGCACAAATTGATCTTCTCTGTTATACGTAAGTATAGACCTGAATCTCTCATCTGTAATACTCAATTGATCAACTTCTCTGCTATACGTAAGTACAGACCTGGAGCTCTCATCATTTTATGTTTATAAGGGTTTTCTTGTCTATGGGTATTGGGTCATTCAATGGTCTCTTTAAAGGAACCAAAACTTGATAACAGTAGCTGCAGTGCACTTGTCGAAACGAAGGAGGCATGAACTTAAAGGGATAAGTATATCAACAATCCCGCCAAACTTTAATTCTCCAGAAGATACTTTCAGCTTCTCATTCATATCTTTTTCACTGTTTGATTCTATTTAAAAAAATACGTGAAGTGTGGTGAGGTCTTGTGGGAAATTTTCTTTTAATTTCTTTTATTTTTGCTTATTTTTGCTTACTTTGTTTTATTTTTTTTCTAATTAACTGTTCTTTATTTTACTTTATAAAAGAAAATAAAATTTTCAATTTTTAAGTATCCAACAAAACTATACTTTCGCTGGTAGTTTCGCAGGGTGAAATTATATCTTCGCCGGCTCTTTCGCTGGTTGCAAGGTCATTTTTGACCAAAGCTTACACGGGCGAAATTATAGAGTTGCTGTCTGCGAAACTAAGTCCTATATAACATAATTTGCGAAATTAACTCCTCATTTTCACAGAAACGAGGGTTTAGACACTTAGGGTTTTATCTATTGAGTTTTCATGCAAACCTAAGTATCTATGTTTTTGATTCTCGATTGGCCTTTGATTTTCATTCACAAGTGACTTTCGAACTCAGGACCGTAGTATTTTCTAGGTTTACTGGCAACACTGTAAGTCCATTTGACTGAGACTCTTTCGGTACCCTCGCAGTTCTTACTGTGAAAGTACCGATAGTCAAGCGAAACTGAATGAAAGTTCAATGGTTTTTAGCGAAATTGTGCAGTCATGCTGATTGAGCGAACTTAACATTTTCGCTGATCAAACTTTAGTTTCACTGCGCCGAATCTATAGTTTCGGCCTGTCGAATTTATTTCACTGTCATGCCGAAACTAATTAGTAATTGTTGCTGAAATTATATTTTCGCTTGCAGAAACTAAAACTTGTCCAGCGAAACTATAATTTCGGCTAGCGAAATTAATTTGTTTTTTGTTTAATTTTAATATTTTTATTATTTTTCTTTAATACTATTGTTTAATATACCATTCTAATACGTTTCATCTGTTTTTCAGACTAAATGGCAAATCTAAAGTTTGATGAGAGGAACAACATTACTGCCATCTTGGATGACACTCATCCAAAAGCTTCTGGATTTAGAGACTGCATTCGATGGTTGCAGAGATCTCCAATTGCCTACGCGATTACAATATGTGACTTACACATCAGGGATTTCTGGTGGACAGCTGAGTTTGATATGAGAGCCAACTCACAGAGGATTATGGGTAGGGTGCTGGAGAATGACCTAGTCATCACTGCTGAGGTTATATCGAGGGTATTGAGACTCGATGAGGATAGTGGAGAGGAGGCTGTACTATCAGATCAGGAAGTATTCAACACCTATAGGTTGATGGGATATGAGGGACCTCCTTTTGGCACAAGAAAGGAAATCAAAAAGTCCTTTCTCTCCAAGGAGTGGAGATATATAGCCTGTTGGATCTTATATGCCCAAGACACATACAAAATTTATATGGTTAGTACATTATGATCCAAGTCGGGTCATACCCAATAACAAGCTAAACAAACACCAATAAGTATTTATTTGTTGATATGATCAAACAAATAAATATTGACACCAATTTAGAAAATGGGCTTTCTAAATTATTGCATTTGAAATAGAACAAATTATATGGATAATTTGTTCATGATAAATTATTTGTTTCATTGTTTAAGTAGGTTAAATAATAACAAATAAAAGTGTGTTCAAGTTATAAAATTAAAAGGGGTTTAATTTTATAAACTTATGAGTTTATTGAGTGTGAAAAGTTTACATAAAATGGGAGGGAAAAACCCCATTTTCGGCTGCCCTTGGTGGTCTTCCTTGGGATACCATGTCTTGTTTTAATATAAGAATTTAACCCATTTCACACTCAACCAAAAACACACACTCTCTCACACACATTTTGCAGCTCTTTCTTCCTCCTTTTTGGCTGGAAATTCAGATTTGAAAGAAGGAACAAGAAGAAGGGGGTTTTGCTGTTCAACTTCCTCACAAGTTAGGTGTTTGTCAAGAAGCTTGTGGGTATACAAGCTTGAGGTCTTCTTCTTTGGAGGCTTCCATCCAAGAACATCATCTTATTCATCTATCATCCATCTGTAATCTCCTTGTTCTTAAAAAAAGGTAGTATTCTATGAACACCCTATGGTTGGTGTTGTTTGTTAGCATTTCTTTTCACATACATGGTCCTTATTCTTGGGTTTGGTTTGTTGGTTAATAAAAAGGTTTATTTTCAGCAACTAAAACTCGTTTTATCTCTCTATATATCCACTGTGTTTTTTTGTTTAAATGGTTAAACTATCTTTGATAAACATGTAACAAACCCAACATTCAATACAGTGAATTGACAACCTTAAAACCTCAAAACTTTAGTACTGAGAAAACTTACAATCGAAAAACGTACACAAGAAGGGTATTCTATTCTATTTATAGGTTGACATAAAGCCTGTACAAAATGACTAAACTACCATGATAATTATACATCAAAATACTAGTCTAAGTACAAAAGGCTAGTAAGCATTTGTATGTGTTCATGCGCATGAACTAATGCGGATGTCTTGGACTTTTTTAGCATTTCTTCTATTTGTCTTCAGCATTATGTTTGTTCATCAGCATTGACAAATGTGGATGAACAAACACTTAGAGCATTTGTCTTTGAACATCAACATTAGTTATTGCAGATGAACAAATACTTGACTGTATTTGTTTGGTTATCCGTATTAGTTATTGCGGATGAACGCATACTCATCAGCATTTATTCTATTGGTCATTCACATAAAGTAATGCGGATAGCTGACTCTTGGTCTTTCTTCCGCTGTTTCTTCACCAACATATCTTCTTGGACTTGTGGGAGTTTCTAACAGAACAACCTTTAACCACCTCTTAAATTGGCATGTATGATCCTTTTAGGGTCCAACGGACCTAATTATTGTTGTTTTGGTCAGGTAACCACAGCTGAGGCATACATATAATTGTTAGCTTCGGGTGTGAACTTCATACACTATCTAACTTGTTATGTAGACTAGCTATCTACTGATATTACTTTGTTTACTGGATCTTTACTGCTTTTGAAAACCTATGAACTCACCAACCCTGTGTTGACACTTTAGCATGTTTCTTTCAAGTTCTTGTGTTGTGCATGCATAGGATCATTGCATCACTTCTATCATATTCTAAATTCTTTTCAAATAGTTTATTGCCTATTTTGGCATGTTTACATTGATTTGGATTGCGCATGTTTTGCATTATTCGTATATTAAATGATAAACTATTTACACTTCCGCAATTTTTTTCTTGAATTCATTCATAACTAAGCTTATGGGATTTCCTTATAGGATTGAAAAACTATGTTTTGTAAACCCCGTTTGTGAAAATTGAGTTTGTGACATATTGGTATCAGAGCCAATGGTTATAGTGAACTAAAATAAATTTGCATCTCACTTGCATTGCATTTAGACTATATATTGGACTCAACAAGTTCATTAATAGGATAATGCTTAAAAGAATAACCCTTGTCATAATCAAACATAATGTGTTCTAACATTTAAACAATCATTAACTAACACATTAGCATCATAACAATCATAACATTCACTAAGTGTCTGCAGCGGATGAAGACAATCTACAACGGATGAACAAGAGTCTGCAGCGGATGAAGAAAAGCTTCTAAGTGTCTCCGGCGGATGGCCAAAGCAATACATAGCGGATGACTTGTCCATAGCTGATGAACTGTCCGCAGCGGAAGTTCATTCTCAATGGATTTGAATACTTCACAGCGGACATTTAATCAATCAAGCACACATCAAGTGTTCATAGCTAGCAGCATTCAAGACACAGTGGGCATCTTATCAACCGTTCATAGTGGACGTCTGATCATGCACAATAGAGACAGTCTATCTTCATAGCGGACAACTTATAGACTTAGGATTTTATGTAATTTTCATTTACATAAGGGTAGTTTAGTAATTGTAAATAGCTCTTTGTATAGGCTATAAATAGCATACTATCCTAATCCTTTGTAAGCTTTTGAACAATCAATACAAATAAGCATTTATTATCATTCAAGCATTCAATCACTAGCAATCACACACACTCAAACACACACTGATATCATAGCATTAATCATGGTTTCCGCACCATGATTATTGTTTGTTGAACTTGAAATAACGACCTGTTGTTATATCCATTTGGAGATTAGAAAAGATCCTTAGGGAAATCATCATCAATAACAACATCATCATCATGTATGTTGCTATTTGTTTGATTTCAAAATGTGGTATCAAAGCCTTGACTCAATTCAACCACTTATTTTCGATCCTCTCATGCAACAACATGAAATCCGTGGTTCATTAGATTCATAACATACATTTTGAGCTTCAAATCATCACATCTTCTTCTTCTACATCATACATTCAACAAATGTTCAAAAACATGAGTTATTCATCTATTTTTGTTCATTTTGAAGAAGATTTTTGCCTTCTTGTTATTAATAAAGCTCTCAAAATCATTCATACATTGTTTTTGAAATAGAAACATTATAAAATCAGTGAAATCTCATCGATTTCTTCAGGTTTTCGTTATAAAACAATACACGAGTATTGGTCTATCGACTTTCATAAAAAAAACACTCATTTGAATACTTTGAATCCATTCATTGTATTTAAACATCATATTTGAGTTGTTCTACACTCAAAACAGGCGATTAATCTTGTGCAAACAACAAAAACGATTATTGTTTTGTTAAAGTTCTTACCGCCACCAACAACCCCTAGATAAACCCTAGTTTTTGCTCACTTACAAACTTCATAATCTCCAGTGATTTTGTTGGTTCATCATCAAAATCAAAGAAGAAACATAATCTTCTTTTGAGTTTTTGAAAAAGTTAATTTTTGATCCAAAAAGTTAACTTTTTAAAACAAAACATTTGTTTTTTTAGGTTTTTGACTTTTGTTGACCTGACATCATTAAAAAGGTTGATTGCTGATTGACAACCTTAAAAGAATATTCCTTTCTTGTCACCGACAAAGTGACTTAACATAAGACATTAATTAATTTCAATTAGTTAATGGCTTTTATTTGGTAATTCAAATTACAAGATTATGTCATTAACAAACAATTTCTAGTGACTTTAGGACAAAAACAGATTCAGCACCGAGCTAAATACTCAAAAAATTTGACTTAAACCGTTAAGTTAAATTTAACGAACACGTCTAATGAAATTTCAGGAACAAATATTGGTCTAAAACCAACAAGAATGAAAAAAAGCGGATTTCAAACAATGGAAGATTTTGTTCCGAAACTGGATTATCTTCCAAGACCCAGACCTATGGAAATCCATAACCGAGGGACCATACATTCATGTGAATCTTGGTCCAGATTACAACACACAAATACCAGTGAGCTTGAAAATTATAGTTGGTGATGAACTCAAGAAAGTAAAAACAGACATGAATGCATATAGTATCTTGTCAATGACTTTGCCATTTGAAATCATGACAAGGGTTGAAAATTTCAAAACAACACATGAACTATTGAAGGTACTTCACACTATGTGTGAAGGAAGTGAATAGATTAGGGAAATCAAAAAGGAAAAATTAAGGACCCAATATGAAACCTTCCGCCATGTTCAGGGAGAATCAATTACAGAACAACTTCACAGATTCATTCAACTAATAAATGAGATGATTGTTTATGGTCTCAAATACGGATATGTGGAGATCAACAAAGAGATGTTGCACACACTGCCACATAGCTGGACTCAGTCAGTATGTTTGATGAAAGCAAAATTGGATCTTGAAACATTATCTCTAGATGCTCTAGTGGCTAAAGTGGAAGCACTAGAACTAGATGAAAGATCCAGAACAACAACACAATAAGACATGTGGAATCATACAAGTTCAAAGAACTTCAACAAACAGACAGTGCATTCATGACATGCACTGGAGAAGATGAAGATGAAGAATTTCTAGATTCTAGTGAAATTTCCTTCTTCACTGCTCCTGAATCATCCAACATCAAACAAAAGTCTAAGATGACTGTGTTCATGCTTCTTATGAAGCAACACCACAAAGCAAATAAAATCAACATCATCATGCTTCAAGCTCCAACAAGAAACAACATCCAAAGTCTCAAAACATACATAAATTTGATAAACCCATGGATGCTCTCACAATCATTTTGCAAAGTGAAGAGTAGAAGGCAGCCTATGCAGCTTTTCCACAACCTTTGAAGTTTACTTGGGTGCTAATCTCACATCATCACAGATCATCCAACAAGACTTGGATGAATTACCCCCAGACATGGTTGAGGAAATGGATCTTCATTGGTCTATGGCAATGATTGCTTATAGATCAAAAAGGTTTCTTCAAAGGAACAGAGGGTTGAGCATGGACAAGAAAACCAAGATTAGTTTTGACAAGACAAAAGTGAGATGATATAATTGTCAACTATATGGACATTTTTCAAGAGAATGCCAACAACCAAGAGTTAACAGAAACAACAACCAAACACAAGCATCAAGCAGCTACCATTAAAATAGAAAAATCCCACCTCCAATCTGTATCCTTGTTGTACCTCCCCCATCTCAAATCACACAAAACAACCCAAATCAGCATTCCAAATCATCAGCAATGATCAATTAAAAGGATATTGAGTGTGATTGGAGCATGTATGAAGTTGAAATTCAATCTCTAGATCATGCCCTCATGGCAGACATTGAAGATAAGATTTCAGAAATCCCAAAAGTGGTAATGGAAAACCTCTACACACGAGCATGCATATATGAAGTCAATAGATACAGAGAACATGCAGACAAACTTTCAAAGAAAGTAATTAAAATACACATTTTAAATGAAAGTCTAAAATCAGAACAAAAACAATATGGAATCATAATTCTTTCACTACAAAATGATTTAGACAAATTAATGTCTGAAAAATTAACACTTGCAGCTCCAGTAGAGCAACTCTCTATATCATTGACTGGGTCAAAAACACTGCAGGCTGAAACTGAAGTAAAACTTTAGAAGGTTCAGGTAAGCAACAAGAAGTTTAAAGAACTTCTTGCCCAATAAAGGGCCTTTAAAGACCCTTCAGGTTTAGAATATAATAAAGTTAATCCACCATACAATGATAATTATATTCCTTTACCTGATTCCATGACCAACAAACAGGGTGAGTCTCTTGACCTACATGAGAGGACAAATGATTCAAAATAATAATCATCATCATCATCATCAAAGTCATCATTAATAGCAAACATACCTTTGAAACAATTTGTTAAAATACAAGCACCACCACAAATTAAATCAATAGATTTTTATCAAGGAGAGAATAATGAATTTGAGGAATAGAGATCCGATGAAGATGATATTCATTTACTGGATGATGAGTCAATTCAACCAATTACTAAAACTCTAAAAGTTTCAAGTGTGGTTGATGCACCGACCAAACACACAAAGCAGACTCAAGGGTTTGACATCTGCACTAGTGGAAGAAAAGCTGGATCTTCCACCGTCTATCCTAAACAAACAAATAACAGGAAAGGCAAAGCTCCAATTCAGGAAAAACAAACAACGGTAACTTGTGATATTCCTTTAAAATCAAATTTAAGATCAAAAGTTTTAAACAAACAAGGCAATATAAATTTACCATACTGTGAGTGGTGTTATCAATACACTCACAGCACTGACAAATGCAAATATGGTAAATATTGCAAGTACTGTAACATGAATAATCACAGTACTAAATCTTGCCATTTTCATAATTGTTGTTCAATTTGTTAAAGTAACAACCATAGCACTGCTAACTGTTTTTCCAACAAGTAAAACAAAAAGCAAAACATACAGCCTCAAGTTGAGAAACCAACTGAGAAACAAATAGTTATTCCAAATAAGAACAAAGTACGAGTACCAAAACAAACTCCTCATCAAAAAGTTGTTTTAAACAATGACAAAACATTTTATGACACCTTTAAACAATCAAACAGGAGACATAAGTCTCAAAGAAAATAACAAACAGACATTAGCACTCGTAGGAGAAGAGCTCAAAGTACTTCTCTTGATAGAGCTAAAATCAATTAAAGGAAGTCTAGTGTACCTAGAATTCCAAAATCCTTAGACAATACTATTTTAGAAGAAATTTGCATTATGGGAAAAGACGAAAAACCCAAGACCATCTTGGCTTGGGTTGCACCATCTAACTGATTTCTTTGCTTTTACAGGGACATCAAAGAAAGCCTTACAACATCTGGTATGTTGACAGTGGATGTTCCTGACACATGAAGGGAAATTGTTCCTTCCTTTGGGATTTTAAAAGAAAACATGGAGGAAATGTAGCTTTTGGAGGTGAAAAGACGGGTGGAATGATAACTGGTGAAGGAACAGTATCAAATGGGTTGCTCAGCTTTGAAAATGTCAACAACTGCTCCAACCTTCAGTTCAATCTTCTAAGTGTATCCCAAATCTGTGATAAGTGATATGCCACCTTATTTGACTCCAATAACTACTACATCCTCAAGACAAGTTTTCAAATACCTGATGATTGTATCCTTTTGGAAACTCCACGTCATGACAACACATACATTGTTGATATGAACATTGTTTCAACATGAAAACATGCTTACTATCAAAAAGCATCAGAGGATGTTTCCTAATTATGGCACAAACATTTAGAACACTCTAATTATAATAGGATGAATCAACATGTAAAAGGTGACTTAGTAATCGGTTTACCACAAAAAGAATTCTTTTACACAAACCACTCCACTGCATGTCTGAAAGGCAAACAACATAGGGTGTCTCATAAGTCTAAATTGGTAAACTCTAATAACACACCACTCAAATTGCTTCACACGGACCTTTTTGGCCTAACAAACATCAAAGCATAGGAAAGAAGCAATGTTGTCTTGTTATAGTAGATGATTACTCAAGCTTCACATGGGTTTTCTTTCTACTACACAAGCTAGAAAGACCAGATATAATCTAAACATTTATCACTAAGATTGAGAATCAATTAGATCTTAAAGTTAAATATTTAAGAAGTGATAATGGAATTGAATTAAAAAATCACTCTATATATTCTTTTGTTTAGAAAAAGGAATCAGTCATTAATTCAGTGTAGTAAGAACCCGCAACAAATTGGAGTAGCTGAAAGGAGAAACAGAACATTGATAGAAGCAGCCAGATCCATACTAGCTGACCCTCTATTGTCCATATCTTTTTGGGCTGAAGCAATCAACACAGCTTGTTACATTCCAAATAGAACATTAATAATCAAAGAACATTCAAAAACTGCATATGAATTAATGTTTAAAAGAAAACTATTTATTGGATTTTTAAAGCATTTGGATGTTATGCTTCAATATTAAACACCAGAGAATAATTATCCATGTTAGCTCCAAAAGCTGATGAAGGATTCTTTGTTGGATATTCTGAAAGCTCAAAAGCTTACAGAGTATACAATCCAAGACTTAATATTGTGGAAGAAACAAAAGATGTTTTTATGAACATTCTTTCACAAAGAAAGTCATTGGATTAGACTGGTTGTTTGATATTGACTCACTAACAAAATCATTTGAACATCTTATTTTGATATTTCAGGTACAAAGGAAGATATTGAATATCCTATGGTCCCTCCTCCAACAACCATTGATGTTCAATTAACTGCTGATCCTCCAAGGAGAACAACCATTTCTCCTTCAAGTACCACAGTTACACCTCCTTAAGAACAAATAAAAACATTCGATGGAACAACAACAACAACCACACGATCTTCATCAACACCTGTGACCACTCAACCCCAACCAACCAACCAACTACCAAAGTCACACCAACCAA
>BJCN01122284.1:0-10079 GCA_018326445.1 Flaveria brownii
CCCCTCAACTTAGCTTAATTGACCAATTAACCTAAACTATTTATGATTAGGGTTTTTGTTTTTTTATTGAATAAATAAAATAGAAATACAAGTAAATAAATTAACATGTATATAATATATAAAAACTAAATTAAAAATAATTCGAGTGAAACCGAACGAGCGCCGAGCGAGCTTACCTTTGCTCGTGCTCGGTTCGTTTTAAAACTGAACCGAGCCGCTCGGTTCGTTTTAAAACCGAGCCAAAATCAAACGAGTAAAATTACAAGCATTTTTTAAACGAGTTCGAGCGAGTTTCGAGCGTCGAGCATTTTGGCTTTCACAGTTCAAAACAAAAAAAATGTGTAGGCTAAAGTTTTACTAGGCCAGGCCCTAGCAAAACAAGGCCTTAAAATTTCCGGGGCCCCGAGATCTCGAGTGATCTTAAGAGTGATCTTAAGGAGCCTTCTCACCGGAATCCCAAACACCCGCAAGATTATTTCTTCTTTCCTAACATCCTTTATCTTCAATCAATCGGTTTCTTCGGGTGCTTGTGGTCGTTCTTCGTGTTACAACCGTTCATCTTCAAGGTATCGAAACTCAATATTCTCAAATCGACTGATATTTACGTCTTCTAGATCAATACGACAACCAAAGGAGTGTAGCAATGGCCTGTGCCAATTGGCTGCAATCGTCCGCCCTATATCATGCTAACTTCCCTACAACTAGCCACCGGCGTGATACCTTCTTCGCAAGCTTCCGTCGAGCCAATTCGTCCGACCGACGGTCGATTTTCTCTTCGAATCACCAATACAGACCTCCGGCCATTGCCGTTCAAGCACAGGCCAAACGAGGATTATTACAAAAAACCGAGGAGGAAACAGCTTCACGTAAGTTCTCTTTTATCAATCATCGTAAATTAACGCTAAATTGGAGAAAAATAACATTAGGAGTATTAAACTCGTAATCGATGGTTCTAGCATGTTCAATTGTTTAGAGGAACGACAGTGGACGCAATATCTGATATTATTATTATTACGTCGTGTATAATTCGTTTGGATGGTAGTATGATTATGATTGTTGTTATTGCAGCTGCTGATATGGAGTTTGAAGCTCCGCTTAAAATTGTGATGTATCCGGACCCTATACTGAGGGCAAAGAACAAGCGCGTTGTTACGTTTGATGAGAACTTGAAGAAGTTAGTAGACGAGATGTTTGATGTGATGTACAAGTAAGTTTTCTTCACCTTTCGTAGTTGCTCGTGGTTCATGTGCTTAACTGTTGACCGTTAGTTGGTGACTAAATGGCAATTAGCAAAAACAAAAATGTTAAGGTGTCAATCCGGTTACAAATATTGTTCTGGTGATTGGATGTTTGAGTGCGTTCTAGTATGTGGTAGGACTCTGATTGCTCCCGAATCGTTGAAGGTTATTGCAATTTGCAAAGCATGTTTTCTTATAGAGGAGTGCAATTTTGATAATGCCAAGAATAACATTATGGATATGGTATGGTTTTTGGAGCATTGCTTTAACTCTTCCTGGTGATTGTGTACTATGCCCCTTAGGTTTTCACTAGAAAGAAAATATGATTTGGAGCATCTTTTTGTGTACAAAAGTTAACAACGTCAATGATATGCGTTAACTTTCTCACATTTAGCAATAGATATGCTTTTACACACTAACCAAACTTTTTATGGCCACACAGACTTGTTTCCTGGTCATCCCCATGCTCCTTTGATTCAACTAGGTGACAAGGTAGGTTTCCAAAACAACAAGATTTTTTTTGGAAATTTATTAGAGATTCCATTAGAAACATGTAAAACCATTAAAATAATCAGATGTTGCTCCCCAACCTGTAATAGGAAATATTAATGGATTGAACTGATACAAGTACAAAAAACGTTTGTGATATGAAACAATGACTTATGATGAATGGTTTTCACTCTTTGGGTCATTGGAGTTCATATGTGCTCTCTATTGTGTCTTTTATTTTCAGATGTAGCAATACTACTTCTATAGTTACAAAATGCATCAGTTTTGTTTCCCTTATACCCTTTAATGTGCATTTGTAATGGCCAAACAGATGAGGAGGTTACTGACTTATATAAAAATTTAAGTATATATCTCAAATTTCAAAACTTCAAAAGATTATTATCTACATGATCTATGGTGTAGGCCTGGAGGGGGATTGAATTTTGAAGTTTGGACGAGTAGAGTTTAGTTTTTGTTCTTTCTAACTTGATGATGCGAAAATACTGCCACTTTGCCTATATTTATGGTCATTACAACTATTGGTTCGGTGGTTGTAAAGAATCTTACCTGTATAATGCTTAAATACATTTTCGGCTTAAAATTGGTATCCAAATATTTGGCCATCCGCCATCTATGAATCTACAATTAACATGTGTTTCTTTGGTCTTCTTGGATCTACGTCATGCTTTAAAGCCTAGTGACCAATTGAATGCCATGTAGCGCCAGATTACCTCAAACTCAACAATTTAACACCACTCAGCTTTTTAGGTTTTCACTTATTGGATGTATCGATTTAGTTTTCCTTTTTTCTAGCTTGATGATGCAGAGATATTTCCATTTTGCCTGTTATGATTAATCATTAGAAGTTCTGGTTCAGTGGTTCTAAAGAATTTTACCTGTGTAGTATCTAACTACTTTTTTGGCTTAAAATTTGCTATCCAAATAAATGGCCATTTATGAATACACAATCAACATGCGTTATTTCTTTAGTCTTCTTGAATCTACGTCATGCTTTAAAGCATAACAATTTCCTCATCTTGCCGAATGTCCAATCGAATGCACATGACAACTAAAATACCTTAAACTCAACATTTTAACGCTGCCTTAGCTTTTAACGTTTTCTATTATCAGATGTATAGATTATAGCAAACCTCGTTATTTGCAGGAGTTTAAACAAAACTTGTTTGTCTGCAGAACTGATGGCATTGGGCTGTCAGCACCCCAGGTTGGAATTAATGTGCAACTTATGGTGTTTAATCCAGCTGGTGAACGAGGTGAAGGGGAGGAGATTGTTCTTGTAAACCCACGAGTCATCAAATATTCTAAAAAGGTGGTTCCATTTACAGAAGGCTGCTTATCCTTTCCAGGGATCAATGCTGATGTGGTGGTAATTACATATATATTTTTTAGTGCTTCGTATAGTTATTTAACTGGTTATAACCGCACATGCTGGTGACTGCACACATAATATGAGCCATAATTAGAAAAAAAATATCAATTTTCTTTTTTATCTCTATTTGATATTCAGATATTTTCGAAGTAATCAGAAAAGTAATATCTTTGTTTACTTTTTCAGCTATAATTTCTTTACGTGTTTTTCTGTGCTATTTGTTTTACCTTTTGACATTGACTTTGCAGAGGCCAGAAGCTGTTAAGGTTGATGCACAAGACATTACTGGTGAAAAGTTTTCAGTTAGCTTGTCACGCCTCCCCTCACGGGTCTTTCAACATGAGTATGATCATTTGGAGGCAAGTTAATCAATATCCGCTGGTTGTCATTGGACTACAACCAACATAGTCCTTTTTTCCCTTTTGAATATGATCACAATTATAAGATATTTACAAAATTAGTTCCTAAATTTAGCTATCATGACTTCTAATCTACAGGGAATACTCTTCTTTGACAGAATGACTGCAGAAGTTGTCGATAGTATCCGTACAGAACTGCTCGTGAGTAGTTGTTGTTATTGAAAGTTCTAATGTCTGAAATTTTATTTAGTCTAGAATATGCCTTAAGATCTACAGTATTCTTTAATTCCATACTGTATGTAAGACGTGGAAAATAGGCAGGTTGGGTAACAGGTCAAACAGTCAAAACGGGTCGGGTCAGATTGGAACACCAGCACAATTTTCACCTTTCTTTAGATAATATTAGCATTATATCCTATGGATGCTGTTTGATTGTTTTGATGTCACTTAACAGGCGTTGGAACAGCAATATGAGGATAGGTACGGACTATCGAGGCCCGAAAGTGTAGAAACCCGCAAAAGATGGAAAGCAGCTACCGGATTTGGAAGATCTTGATACGAGTGAGGGCTTTATCATAATCATATTACACTCCAAAATCATTTATATCTTATGGATTGGTAGAAAACTGATGAAGATAACACTAGAGTTGGTTAATTTAAAAGTATAAGAAACCTGATTAGAGTTTTACCTTTTTGTTATTTTCTAGCATTGAAGTATTCTTATTGTATATCGGTTAATTATTTTTTGTATATTGGTTGATTAGTATATGATGTAAAATATTAATCACTAAGATTCAGCAGCAATAAACAACTCGTAAGTTGTCTCACTTAACCAATATTCCTTAATCCAAATGGTCAGTGTGAGGTACCCAAGACAATTAAAATGGGAGGTCTTGGATTCGAGTCTTGTTTTGAATGAATATATATTAGGTTGAGTCATAGTTGTGGGTTTTCTTCTGGGGGGTTAGGGGTGTGGTCTCGGCTAGAAAACTGATATGTGAGCCCGATTAATATAACACTTATTCTTTCAAATGGGGATCGTTTAAAAAAATTTGTCCCAATTAAAGTTATTGATAGTTGATTTGATTGTTTGGAACGTTATTTTTAGTGGCAGGATAGAACCTTAGAATCATGCCAAGGGCATCTAGCTGATATCCAGATTTGCTTCCAAGAGGGTCAAACATATACATCCTTTTCAAATATATCAATTTATGGTAATTTGTGAAGGGTATGGGTTGGTATCACCTATCCTGAGCATTGGTTGTTTAGCTAATTGTGTGAAAGCGCTCAACCTTAACCTACACATTACTCACGTAGCCTGTTTGTCAAATAGATGACCAAATTGTGACTGGTTGTATAAAGTTAAAGGGATCGTGAGTAGATTGATTGGATACTGTATGATGTAATTTCTTTTTTGAATTCTAAATAGATTGTTGGGTCGATACATTTATCCACAACCAATTATTACAATCTTTTTTGACTATTTTTTTGTTTATTTTTATGTTAAGAGTTAGCATGCTTGCTTTTAAAATAAGGTTCCTATGTCTTTCTTAGTCATCTCAACTTAAGGGGTCCTAATCCAATCGTGTTATTGTTAAAACACTACAAGAGGTACAAGAGGTATAGTGTATGAAAGTCTCATTTTGTTAAGCTGATGACTGTTTTTTTATTCTTAAATTTGCACTTTCTAATTCGTGTATTCCTTCTTATGTCTTAATATTAGTTTAATATTAGTGTAACTGAATCCCAATCTTGTATGTATCGTTGGCTACTATGAGCAAGTGTGCTTATTGTTTACACAACCGAATTAAGCAATTGGACATTTTTGAATTAGCCTATAAGTTTAGATTCTTGAATCATTTCAGTTCTTTATTTTTCAAACACAAAGGAGACAAAACTTACTCTGTGTCTAAACACTTCTAAACACTTAACGTTGAAAAATACTTAAATTACTCTATTTTTATAAAATCATTTATAATAAGATAAAATTAAACGATATGTATAGAATACTTATTAAATTTGGTTTGCTGGTTACTGTTCAATAACTTTATATTAGATAAATATAAAACACATATTATTAACAGTGCAAAGCAATTTGTAGCATACTTTAAAAGACAAACTCAGCACTCTTCGTGCTTTGTGTACAACCAGCATGTATTTTTTTTGTTTTCTCCTAAATAATATTTTAAGATGACATGGTAGTATGTGATAAACTACACAGAACATACGGTGAGATCTAAAGATCAAAAGCAAAAATATATTTGTGGGACGCAATATAGAGGTTTTAACTTTTAATTTTGTATATATAATATTTAATAGGAAATATTATATTCACTTAACGTTGTGAATACTATATATATCTTTTTAAGTTTGTATGTTTTAAGTGTCATCTTAAAAAAGATTATGATTTTATTCATTTTTGTAACAAACTTTTTTTACTAACATTTTCGCTCTAATGTCTGCATTTGCGTAAACATGATACTTTTATAAATAAAGTTCGCATGTGTAACATGCTAAATTTTTTTCCGTTGTTTTCTTATATAGTATTTTAGATATTATCTACTCTCTATTAAATCTTTTGCTTTTATTATGTATTGTGTAATGCATGTTTAACATGTCGCTATGTCTAAGTTCACGTGCCACAACGCGTGTGGCTTTTAAACGACTTCGATTTATATAATGGTTTAGCTTTTTTTATAAATCTAATGAGCTGTTTGGCACCATCTAAATCAGTCTCGTAATGTTTCATATGTCTGAATGGTTCAACACATAATATTTCAGCACTTAATGGTTCAGACTGTTTGTTTTGCGAGTAAATGTCTGAATAATTCAAACATTTGCCTCTGAATGGTTAAGCATTATACTAATGCTGAATGCTTAAGAGGTCTAATTCTGACTGGTTTAAACCTCATACCTGAATTGGTTAGACATTTTTCTTTGAATAGTAAAGTGATATAATAGCTCTTAATGATTCAGACCTCTTAATAGTTCAACACTTAATAGTTCAGACTTTTTATTGGTTCAGCACTTAAACATTCAGAAATTGACAAACAACCCTAAGCCTTTTGGTGTCAAGTTTTTCGAAGACTTCGATTTATTTCACAATTTAGTTTTCCTATTTATTTTTCTAAAGTTCAAAGCCAATTTACGCTGGTTATTAATGTGTCGAGGTTGCTGTAAAGGTATTAGCTCTATAATTTTTATTTTAATTTTAGTTATACATTCTTTTGAAGCTTCAAAATTCATCTAGTCGCTTAGTAATTTTTAATATTATAAACTAAAATGATACTGTTTGTATTGACCGGAAATTACACAACACAAGACCCGTCGCAAAGCGCGGGGCTGTGTCCTAGTTAAATTAAAAAAATTAAAAAATAACCATAATAAGTCATGAAATTTCTCATTAATTTAACTACTATAAGGTTATTAACTTAGATTTACAAAAAAAATATTCATTATATACATATTAACTGAGCTGTGATTCTACAGTAATAAAAAATATTTAAATAATACTAATGTGTTCATAATTTGTTTATTAAACGTTTTAACCGGCCAACTTTGACTCATTTATATCCTAACACATTTTAAAAACTTTATAAAATATCACTTTAACCTCCCTTAAGTTTCTTAATTTTCGGGTTTTGTGTCAGAACGAGCCATGTCATAAAACATTTCCGTGCATAATTTCATATACGCTTTGAGATAATCCATGTTTCGTTGTTTGTTTACTTTTTGACGTAAATTTGTTTCTGAAATGAGCTAGGTCAAATATAAAACGTTTTTACATAACGCTACAAGTCTTAATTACTCTACATTTTAACGTATTTTAGTTTAGATTCGAGTCATGTTCATCGTAATCTATATTTTACGCTGCATAAGACGTAGTTGTACTTTTATGTATGTTTTGAGTTGACTACTAATTTTATTTGAAAAAAGTCAGATCACTTTGTTTAATGGTATAAATTCGAATTACTTCACGGTTCAACGTAAATTTAGTCCGAATACAAGTCAGATCGATTGTTAGTCTATACGTTATTACGCCACGTACAATGTGCCCACATCTTGTTGTTGCATTCGCGTTTTAGTATTTCAAGATCATGGTGAAATTTCCCGCACAAAACTCGGGTTAGGAAAACATGGTTAACGTAAAACATGTTACTTATCATATCCACAACACATTGATGTTCACTTGTCTTTATTGACCCAATCACTCTCTCACCGGTATTAATCATTTAAATTAAAGACTCAAAGCCTTAAAGCCAACATATCATTCAGTAGTACAAACCAACACCTTCATCCAACCGTTAGATCTTGCTTTCTTCCAGATCAACGGCTACAACACATCAAACTGCAACATTTATTCCGAGGCCCCCATTCAACACCTTCCACGTGCCCCATGGGCCCACAAACGGTCTATGTAGTACGGACCTCAAACTCGCTCCAAATCATATTTCATAAACCCATTTCAAGTCCGCCCTGCAACAAATCACAATTGGGGAAGAGAAGATCATTCAACATTTCAACCTCTTTACAATAATATACAGAGAGATAAATCGATAATCGAGACGCACATGGTCAAATTTTGTGAGAAAACTCTTTGAAGCATCGTAAGCATAGGATTTGTGTACTCTTTGTCTTCTGGCTGTAGAAACGGTTTCAATTTTTTGAGGTTTTTTGGTTCGGTGTTGGATTTGATCGGAGTTTTGCAGATTTTGAGGTGTTTTGAGCGGCACTCTACAGGTACGTGTTGTAATACTTGCATTTTGGGTGGATATTGTTAATTTATGTGATATTGAGGGTGGATCAGAGCTCTTAGTATGATTTTGCAAGTGGAATGTTCAGGCTCGAAATTGGAAAATCGAAACTCAAAAGTTATGGAAACTCATTTTCTGTGTGATCGGTTTTGCCTTTAGTTAATGTCTTATGGTTATTCGAAACGGTTTTAGTTGTTGGTGGTTGGTGTTTGGAAGTTAGGATGTCATGCTACAGCAGCTAGCCACAAGTTTGTAAGAAGGGGCATTTTAGTGGAAATTTTACCTGCAAAGAATAGTGTGTTAGCAGATTACAGACCATTGTGTATGAACAGTTTATAGGATGTAGCTCCCGGTATGAAATCAAGGTGTTGAAATGGTGTTACTTCCAAGTGGTGAGGGTTCAAGTCCCATTGTGGGCAAATGGTGTAGATTTAGGAGTAGGGTTTAGAAGCCTATCTCTTTGCCGTAAAGCTAAGATAGAACTCAGCTAGGACCCAAGGGGGTGTGAGTTTGTCGTTCGAAAAATAAAGAAAGAAAGAAAGAAAGAGAAAACATAAGATTACATGAGTTAGAAATGAACAGCTTAAGTTCAAAAACTTGATAATAAAGACTTAAGGACCTGTGATTGATATCAAGGAATTTGTCTCCATCCTATGTCTCCTTTATACATACTTGATCATATTACATGTTTACTTGGTAGAATTTGGTGCATAAAAATGTTTGGATGCCCTAGGCAGCTGGAGTTTATTAGTGATGCACTGCAAATCCCAATAGGGTAGTGTAATGCGAATATGCAATATGTTCATAAAGCTTGTGGATTTTTATGCATGTATTATTTCAAAATGTAATTTTCTCGAGAAAGTTGTGAAAAAGCAGCAGAGGTATGTAATTGTTTAGGAAACAGGAGATCATGGAAAGAAATTAATGAAATG
This sequence comes from Flaveria brownii, assembly GCA_018326445.1. Taxonomy (NCBI): domain Eukaryota; kingdom Viridiplantae; phylum Streptophyta; class Magnoliopsida; order Asterales; family Asteraceae; genus Flaveria; species Flaveria brownii. Next base: position 9,163 of record BJCN01122284.1, read on the forward strand.
AGTTTCAGCTAATGAGATGCATATGTCTACTTTGCATGAACCCTGTGAGGAAAATCAGGTTTATTATATACATACCATTCTAACCTTTTGTTTTATTGTCTATCTTAAATTTCCTCGTTCGACTTGACACAAATTGTTCCACCTAACGAAATGAGTTTCAGCTAATGAGATGCCTATGTCCACTTTGCATGAATTTAACCATTTTTTTGTTTCACAGTACTCATTATGTTTGTGCCATGAGCATGAGAATCATGTTGCATGTTCCAAAACAATATTTTTTATGCATAAGCAAATGTGATCTATGTTTAGTTGCAGTAGTCTAGTAGAGTTCAAAATGAAACTAGATGATCTCTGATTACCACTAAAATGACATGCTTGTTTAGCGAAAGATGACTTATGCAACAGTAGCTTTTACTGCAACTTTCTTAGCACCATTAGATGTCATAGTGTGATCTTATCTGGAAAAGTAACAAAAAATACTCCATATATATTTGTTTGTATTAGTTATTATTGCTAACGTTTAGTATGTGAAACAAGCTAAGTCTAAACAATAATCTATGAGTTTTGAATAATGTGCTACTATTAGCTAAATTTTAAAATGCTTTTTGACAATCAAAAGACTAGGAGAATCTTGTTTACAGAGTGATAGTGTCAATGTATTATAAAGGTTACCAAGATTTTTGGATATAACCTTGCGTGAAAGGGAAAAATTGAGTTTTTTAAAGAGTATTAGTAAATGAGTTTGGTTTATATATAATATACCCACATTTTTATGGAATATAATGCAAAACCCCAAAAAAGCTCAAAGAAAACAAATACTAATTTTCATTGACAATTCTTGAATATCACCGTGCACCATGGCTCATGTACCATAATATTGTTGTGAAGTAGATGCACCATAGAGATCTCATTTATGA